>CM033738.1:5328449-5580818 GCA_019671005.1 Hibiscus mutabilis
TATCAAGTCTTGTGAAGGGCCTAAATCGAATAATAAATGTTGTTTATCATGTTCTAGTTTAGTGATTACTTGTTTAACTTGTGAAGTGATTACTTGTTAGTGCAATGATATAGAATATTTTGATCTTTAAGTATATATAACATGATTATAATGTTGTTTAGTAAAATATGCTCTAAAATTGATTTATAAGTTTTCAGCATAAAAGGTGCGCCTTGCCTAGCGCCTCAGCTCCAGGGACCTTTTGCGTCTTGTAGCGTCAAGCCTTTTAAAACTAAGATGGTTGGGGATTTAATTTTTAACCTATAACCCCTAAATTTTAAACTCTGACCTACATTCCTAAACCCTAAAATTAAGGTTCTTATGAAAACTTTTTATTTTCACCGCCAGTGTATGGAATAATTACCCTAACAATAATTACCCTGAAATTAAGGTCTGACCTGTCCCGATACTCTCTTTTGTAGCTTTATCCGTATTTTTGCTTTAGCTCTTTTTTAGGTTTGATCTTAAGCTACAAATCCAACTGCAGAAATATTTGGTTCTTGATTCCTATTTGTTAGATATGTTTGTACGTGTGTGCTTGCTTAGGTCTGAGCTGTTATTTATTACAGATAACAAGAAACAGAAGGCAAAAAAATCTTCAGCCGAGCCCAAAGAAAAGCCTACTGCTGAACCTGAGATTTCCATTACAAGACTTGATATCAGGGTTGGCAAAATTATAAAAGCTCAAAAGCATCCCGATGCCGATTCTTTGTACGTTGAAGAGATCGATGTGGGTGAAGCCCAGCCTCGAACAGTAGTTAGTGGACTCGTAAAATATATTCCTTTGGAAGAGATGCAGGTATTCGATTTTGCCTTGTAATTGTACAAGTTATTGATATCATTTTAGGGGATTTGAGATGCTTGTTCTATGTCAGAGGTTTTTCTACTTCTAATATCTTGTTTGGATTTACCATTGAGCAGAACCGGCTGGTTTGCGTTCTTTGTAATTTGAAGCCGGCAACCATGCGCGGTATAAAATCACATGCTATGGTTCTTGCTGCTTCCAACGACGACCACACCAAGGTACACACTTTGATTATTGCCATCAACCCATGACAAATGATTTACTGGTTACAACGGAGACACTGTTATAGGCTTGTATTCCGAAACAAATTTCGTTGAAACGATAACATTTTGAATCTAACTTTCATTGATGTTTTATCAGGTGGAATTGGTTGAACCACCAAAGTCAGCCGCAGTTGGAGAGCGGGTTACCTTCCCAGGTTTCACGGGCGAGCCAGACGATGTGTTAAACCCGAAGAAGAAGGTTTGGGAGACTCTTCAGGTGGATCTCCACAGCGATGCGGAACTAGTAGCCTGTTATAAAGATATTCCTTTAACCACATCGTCCGGTGTTTGCAAAGTTTCGTCCATTAGCAATGGGTCGATTCGATAAAATGGTTACATATCTGAGAAGTATTAGACCATTGATCCCCGAAGAAGAAATGGGACAAATGTGTTGTACCTGTTTCTTCCCATGGCATTTTCTCCAGAATTTTGGCAGTTTCATATCGTCTCTTGTATTTGAATCAACTTTTAATTCATTCCTGATCACTTAAAATAATTAAAACATTTTATGAAACATTGACATGAAAGAATTATGGGTAGATTGCATCATTAGTCATCAAACTATTAAACAGTTCTTATTTTGGTCATCAAATTGTTTTTCTGTGAATTTGGTCATTAATATTAAGATTTCTTTATTTGGGTTATTGACAGTTAAAATATTAATGGAGATTGGTGTGATTTGGTATAATAATAGTTTGTCACTAAAACTTTTACATTTTATTATTTTGTTCATAATTAGAAGAAAATATTAAATTTATTATTCGATCTTTAAAATTCTTTAAATTCAATCCTCATTATCATTCTAGGGTGAAATACACTATAAGTCATTTGATTATATGTTTTTAACAAATAAATCACTTTTTTAGAAGTAAATTTAATCAAATAAAAGTGTGCGGCACATGTATTTGATCTAATAGTAGTTTTAGTGTCAAATCTTATACATTTTATTAATTTATTCTTAATTTAAAATAATTCAATAAAATTATTCTTTCATATTTAAAAATTTTATTACTGAAGTGAATGCGTGTACTAGTAGGTGTCCTTCAGGTCATAACTTGTTCTGGTACAATAAAACTTCGATAAATTAATAATATTAGTTAAGTAATATTTTTTTCGGTTCTGATTTGGGACAAAGAATAAATTAATAATCTCATTAAATATAAAAGATAACTTTTAGAAAAATCTTTAAGGATCCAATGAAAACATAAAATAAAAATTCATTAAAATATATTAAAAAATTTTATATACAACATAAAACTAAAGTGTTTTTGAGACAACTCTTATTTTTTAAAAAAATTTATTCTTTGATAAAATATGCATCTATAGTTAATTGTTTTTTTTTTTTTTTACATTTGAATCAAATACAATTCAACATTAACTTATAGAAGAATATAAACCAAATCTAATATATTCTTCTCTTATTGTATTAAATAATTATTTAAGGTATTCAGAACTAGAAAAGTGTCATATTAAAAAACATGTGGTAAATCACTCCTGTTTTCTGAATCTTGCTCGTCATCGGCTATAACACATTCATTACTTACTGAATAATTTCTTCACACATAAGTGACTGGCTTCATCAAAGATTCATTTTCTTTTTGGGTATATACGTATTGTATTTTGAAACCATTAACTTTTTTTTTCATTTTGGTTACATGAATTAATTAATTATTTTTTGTTACATAAACCAATTAATTTTGATTCATTGCACCTACATGTATATTTGGTTTTGACAAAAAAAATATGCATAAAGTACGGAAATCGCCTACTATGTCCCATACTAAAAATTAGGTTTATGGTTTAGGTTTAGGTTTAGGTTTAGGATTAGGGTTCAGTGTTAAGGTATAGGGAATTGGGGGCATGATGTATCTTTTATGGTGTGGGTTTAAGGTTTAAGCTTTGGAATTTTGGGGTAAGGTTTATTTTTTAGTGTGGGGCATAGAAAGTGGCATATTTAGGGGACAAGATTTTTGTTCGTTTAATTTATATTTTTTTAATAAAATATATTTCAATTACATAAATATGAAATATGTTGATGGTCCTGTTTGGAAATTAGCGGATAATTGATAGTTGATAGCAGATTACATTAGCTGATAGTTACTTGCATTAGCTGATTTGACTAGCGGATTGTATTAGCTAATTGTATAAAAGTGTTTGACAAAATTAACTGATAGTTGTTTGATTGTTTAAATAAACAAAATGACATATAAGGACATGATTATATTCGATACTTGTTTGAATAGTTTATTAGTTATCAATATTTTGTATATTAATTAAATTATGAAAAATAATTTATTTAATATAACATTACTAATCATATTTGAATGATCTATATATTAATTTATTATTTATATAATTATTTTAATATAATTTAATTAATTATTAAATATAAATATTGTAACACCCATAACGTATACTCGTAATACGAATATATATTACAGATGCTACTAAAACATGTACTGAAAACTGGCTTAAAATTTTTTATTTTATTTTATTATCGGTAAATAGCACTTTTCAAATTTTTCATCTGAAAACATTTCTAGACAATCGTAGCTAGTTTTAACCCTGAATTGGTTTATAAAGTATAAATTAAGTTATTTGAAAGAAATTTTATTCAGGATGAAAACGTCGCTTACTGCCTAGATCCTTTCTTGTTTATAAAAAATTTACGTGATAAGGTTTAAACATTGAGTCAAAACATTTTACTTTCATCGTACCAATAACATTATTTCATTTTCATACTTCATAATTTCTTATGCTTTCATATTTGTAAATTTTATACTTTTAAAGCTTACCAAACAGTTCTTTGAAAATATAATTACATGCCCACTAGTACTTGACTATTTTAAAGATGTACGTACTTTCACTTACCGATAACTTGACTTCCAAATGAGTGGCTCCTCCTTGCTAAGTCTGATCTGAAGAACCTACGTGTGAAATAAAACACACGATAAGTACGAACTTAGTGAGGCAATAAAACTTATGTATATAACATGAAATAATGAAATAGAGTATGTCATATTAAAGTGCATTTCATTTCTCTGTAACATGGCAAGTATTTCACATTGAACTTATATCATGTATCTTTTTTATACTCATTATGTAACATACTTCACGATCATGTAACTCACTTTCATAACATCATGTAAACATTTGCATGATATGTAACATGGTCATTGCTTTTATCATGTAAACATTTGCATGATATGTATTCTATCAAGAACATACATTTGTTATGCAGTCATTTGCATATACTTTATCATGATCATACTTTGTCATGCAATCATTTGCATATCATTGTATTCTTTCATATACTTCATGTGTCATGTATCGTATAGATCATGTGCCATCACTATCATGAGATTCATGTATCATCATGCAGTAATTTGCATGCTCGTGATTTATCATATAACCTTCTTGTATTATTATTAACGTGTCTGGCTAGAGGCCCATGGAAACCCCGTAGCCTATCTGCACTGTAGTGCTTTGTAGAGTACGTACTCGGGAGGACGCTCTTTGCTCCTCATATAAGGACGATTTTTGCTCCTTATATTAAAAACACCTCGTTAGTGCCAATTGCACTATGGGCTTAGATCCCCAGGGTGTATCTTGTTTCATTTTAATCTTGTTATTGTCCATATTCCTTGTATAGACATACATTGCCATTATGCATAATGCATCATCATTTATGCAAACAATAATTCGTACCTGGTATTCCATCAAATTTGCCATGTCGAGCATTGTATCATATCATGTATTATAAAAAAATGCAATGTCAATTTCAATGTAATGCAAACATTTAGAAATACACTCACATGGGCCATTTATTAACTTGCTTCACTAAGATCTATTCGATCTTTTCCTTTATAGAACCTCAAATCTTCTTTTTGTTTTGAATCCAACTTCATTTATCACATGCATGTAAATAAACATTTGTTAAACTCACTTCTAACAATATTTCAATTAGGCTATCTAAGTATTCAACATAAAAATTTCCATAAATTCCTTCTTTCCTTATACTGTCAAATACCTCATTTTGGTCCTTAATAATCATTTCGAACTTTAAATAATTCTTCCAAACTTACTAACTAATTTTAGATACAAAATATCTAAATTTTCATTTTTGGCAGCTTTGTACTACCTTCAAAGATTTATTTCTATAAAATAATATAAAACTCGAAATCCGATTCCGTTTGTTCTGAAAGAAACTAGGTTCAATAAGCTTTTCACCCATATAAATTAATAGCCCAGATTCAACTTGTACGATTTATGGAGAATTTTCAAAGTCAATTTCCAGTGCTAATTTCGGAACAGACTGGTGCTATGTTTTCTGACCTTTCGTCACTTAAAAATTCATATCTTTTTACTCGAAACTCGAAATCAGTTTCCGTTTGTTGGAGGAAAAACTAGACAAACAAATATTTACATCGGTATAAAATTCACCATCTAACACTTTTCATAGAATTTATGGTGAATTTTCAAACTTACTACCAAATCCAGTTTTCCTACACAACTTCCATAAATAACTTCAAACTTTATACTAACTTCTCCTTACTTTGCTATTTTTCAATTTAGTCCCATCATTTACTTTAAATCATCAACTTATCACCTTCTTCATCAAATAATTATTCACAATAGTTTCCCTTAATTTTCCTTCTTAACCGAAATAGCCACTAAAATGCAAAGATAAAGATTCTAGCTTCTTAACTTTGCAATTTAGTCCTCAAATCAACATTTCTATCTTAATTCCATCATTATAACTAAAAATCATATTTGTCAAAATGGTCACTAACTCGATTTAACATCGGTTTTGCATTCTAACTTCAATTTCATATCTTCAACATCCCTAATAACATAAATAGACACCAATTCCATAAAAATCAGATTTAGTCCTTCAACTTTTAAACTTGCTGAATTGGTCCCTAAACATTTAAATTAGGGTTTTGCTTCCAAACAACAAATCAAGCTTACTAGATCATTTATCCAACATCACAAACCCTAAATCAAACTTAAATCCATAAACCCTAATCATCTTCATAATAATCAAAACATGTAGAGTTTAAATCCCAACTCAATAACATGATTTTAACATCACAAAAGCTTGATTTCAACTTGAATTTCAACATGGAATCATAAAATCTCAAAACCCCCAATTGAGTCCATAAACCCTAATTTCTTCTCATACAAAATTGTCATCAATCAAGCATGTTTTCCACAAATTATTTACACCAAAAGATAGAGCTTGATGAGTAGAACAACTTTGTTGTTCGAAAGATTACCTGAAAATCGAGTTTCGGGGCTTGAATCGAACTTGAAAAAAATTTCTCCATTTTTCTTTCTTTCTCCCCCTCATATTTTGAAATTTGAAGATGAAGAATGGTCTTCATCTTTTTATTTTCATCCAATTTGGCCACTTGTCTTGTATAAATGAGTTTTAAATTCAGTTAAATAGTGAAATTACTAAAATGTCCTTTTCATCGAATGGCCAAGATTTAATCTCATCAAAACTCAATGGCCAAGATCAAATCCATGTGTAATTGGCCTTTCAAAACTGCCCTTAAAGTTTCAAATTATTTCAAAAATGCCATCCATGCAAATGTCCAATTTGCCCTCCAACTAGTCTTTATTTACAACAAGTCTTGAAAATTGCCATTCCATTAAAATTGAACCAAATTGGTTCCAATCCAACCAGCCATGTCCCAAAATATTTTATGTTTTTATTTATGACATTTATTCGATCCAAATATTCGAATTTCACTCAATACGATTTCCAAATGTTCTTCCTACGAACTTTAAAGCTTTATAGCCACTAATATAGGCATCGTACGAAAAATCCGCGTAACACGAAAGTGTCACTCTTGGGGGTGAACTATTCATTTACGGGGTTAAAATACATAACTTTTGAAAATTGTGCTTTGATCCCTAAACTTTTCCCAAGTTTATACTTTGACCACCAAACTTTCAAAATTTCCATTTTAGTCATTGAACTTCAATTCCCACTTTAATTTTCCTCAAAATTTTACCAACTTTGAAAGTACCCAATTTAACTCACTATCTATCACATGATACTTTTAAACCTTAAAATTTTCCTTTTATAAAAACTTAGACTGAATTTTCTTAGCTCAGTCTATTATTCCGATAGTTATTGAAAATCTCCATAAAATAAATTTTCTCTTAGAAATCCTTTATCAACAATCCATTCGAATATTCTTTACTTTTACCAAGTCCAAAATATCAATTAGAAACACTTTTATGAGACCTTCCCGGAGGTCACCCATCCTAACATTTCCCTGGCTTGAACACGCTTAACAATTTTATTCAATTCAAATTCAATACCTTCTATTGTATCTTAATTCTCAAAACTGATATCAAGGTTCTTATTTCGATTAGATTCACCCTTATACTGAATAAAATCACTTGTTGGGGAAAATTTGCACTTTAGTCCCCAAACTTTTCCCAAGTTCACACTTTCATCCCCTAAACTTTCAAAAATTACAATTTGGTCACTAGTCCAAAAATTGGAATATTACAAATATAAATATAAATATGTGAGAATAAAAAAATAAAAAATAGTTACAAATGTCACAATTTAAATACGTGAGAGTAAAAAAATAAAATAAAAAAGGTTAAATTTATGTTATTTGGAGTTTTTTATAATTGTTAAGGGTAAAAGGGTTTTTATAACTCTTATGTCAAAACCTCTAATTTCAAAAAGCTCATATTAGTAGCTTTTTTAAAATTAGAGTTTTTAACTCAATCTGCTATTCACCAAACACCCAAATTAGCGCATTTGTCCGATCACATCTTTAATTTTAGCTCAAACCACTATTTACCATACATAGCCTATACATAACTATATCTTTAAAATTATTAATTAGGTTAAAAAATTATAAATGATTATATAATAATAATAAACACAAAAGTGATAAAGAAAAAAAAATTAAATTATAAAAAATTTGTATTAACCATATTTTAGTTTAAATATTATAATTTTAGGGACTAAAATCAAACAAAAAAACATAATTTAGGACTGATTTTTCATTCAAGCCTTACAACAATTTTCTTAAAATTTCTCGACCTGCTCTCATCTCTCTTCACACATCCGCCGCCATAAAACAAGCCTTCAAGTTTCCGTTATACCAGGGAATTCAAGTAAGGTGATTTTTCGAAACCCTAAACTCAACTTGAATATTGATTTCTACTTGAATCATTGGGTCATCTGCACAAAATAGCGGTGGCGGACGGCGTCGATACCGCGAAATAACAGCTGTGACCCCGCTACGCTACCGCTATTTGAATGACTATCGATGTCAAAATGACGCAAGTTTTTGTTATGAAATCTGGTCTTATTTCCTCCTTTGTTGAAATGCCATTTAATTTCAATCTTAAATTTTGTATCTTTCGATTTTTATCTCATCCGTGAATTTGCCTTTGCACTGTCATTGCTATTGTTAAATCTAAGATCCTTCGACAATTCACTTGTTGCTTGAATCTTAAATTTGACTCCAGCTTGTACTATTAGATTTGATTAATCTCGCTTACATGAGTCTGATTCTCATTCTCAACTTCATATTCGATTATTTTTGCTTCAACTGGAGTTTAAGCTTGAATTGTTTTTTGGCAATGCTAATTTGAAAACTGAAAAGCCTGATTAGGTTTGCAAGCTACTTGAGTGAAGTATTAGGGTATTCAAATTCGGTTTATTCGATAACTTAGCTCAATTCGATAAGGACAGAGTCAAATTCGATTTTATTCGAATCAAACTTGAGTAGCTTGTGAGAACTGGTGTCTAGTTTACACCCTACTCTGTCTACATCTTAAGATCCTTAGACAACTGTTTCTTGCTTGGATTCTGTTTCGACTTGGATTTAGGTTGAGGAATAGAGAACCCCTTAATTTAGCCAAAATTATTGGGGAAGGGAATGGGTGGCTATGTTTAAACTGTTAACAGTGTATTTATCAGATTCGGATAGTATGAAAATTAATCGGGTTAGGGTATCGGTGTCCTACCTTCACTTCCTTTGAATGGATATTTGTTTCTGTTTTTTTTTTTCAGTGATTTTTTAAATGAGTTTCACTTATTCAGGTTTCTGTTTTCGATCATCATGGAAGCTAAATTCTTTCGGTTTCTTAAAATCGTCGGAGTTGGTTACAAAGCCAGAGCTGAAGCCGAGGGAAGACTCTTATTTCTGAAACTAGGATACAGTCACGAGGTCGAACTCGCCGTTCCTCCTGCTGTCCGCGTTTTCTGCTTTAAAAACAATGTTGTTTGCTGCACTGGACTCGACAAGCAAAGGGTGCATCAGTTTGCCGCTACGGTTCGAAGTTGCAAGCCTCCAGAAGTCTACAAAGGCAAAGGTATAATGTACATTGACGAAGTTATCAAGAAGAAACAAGGTAAAAAATCGAAATGATTTGTTGAAGAGCTTGGTTTTAGTTAGGTGGAATTGCATTGTCTCGCTTGGAAACTTGGTTGAATACCTAGACAAAATGCTGTAGGCATGTTGGAATCCTTGGCGTCTGTTCAACAATTTGTAGGGGTTTTCAATAAATCACTTAATTAAATATATATATATATATATGTGTGATTATAAAAAAATTGTTTAAATTAGAACTAATCAGTATCATAATATTATAAATATTTATAATTAAATTTAAACAAAAACTCGAACAATTCGACTTAAATTTTATAAATTGGATTCCAAAATATGTTCAAATAAAATTGAGTGATAAATTATAAGTTGTTAATTCAACTAATTCAAAATTATTTTACTCAACTCGATCAAATACTGGCCTTTAATAGAGGATGATCCTCCAAATACATTGGGAAAAAATCGGTTATAATTGTGTCAAGACACAAGCTTTCCCGTCATTTAGTTGCTATATTCGACTCATTTAACCGTATTCTGAACTTGCTCGTATACCAATAGACCATATCCGAGACTCACTTCCAAGTGATATAACAACGACAAACGTTAGAGCTATAGAGCCATGTAATTATACGCCCAAATTTCTCGTTTATTGGTAATTAAAACGATATATAAAATTGGTACATAAGTTTTATGCAAACTCTTGCAAGAAATGGGCATCAGAAACTTGAAAAATCATACCAAATGAACCACTAACACTAGATAATGAAAACCGAGTAATTACTTCATTTGTATCCCACTCGTTGGAAATTAGCAGTGGCAAATTTCCTCAACATCCTTATGCTGATAACAACAGCAATAAAAGAGTAAATAAATAGTTGAGATCTAATCCTTGTACTTCATTTCGGACATCTTGAAGCCCGGCATGTCGAAAGAGGATGAGAACTTTTCTACATCAGCCTTGAGCGCTTGGATCTCCTTATTGTCTTCCAAACCTTTGTTGAAGTCCTTCAAGAGCTTTCCATACTGCTTTTGGATGTCCAAGGTGATGGTCACTGCTCGGTGGAGGAACTCGCCTATCTGTTCGAAGTCTTTCTCGACCAAACCTCTCGAAGTCATGGCAGGTGTCCCTGTCGATAGCAATTTGCATTGTAAATCATGTCAAACTAAATCGGGCCATTTTAACAAAAAATTTGATCAAACTACAATAGAGGAGGTGCATAGAAAACAACTTCTACATCATCATTTCGTTTCTAAACCACGGATAAACACTGAAGCACACAAGATAAATGATTATTGCAGCAGGCCTTACCAATTCGTACTCCTCCGGGAGCCAATGCACTGCTGTCACCAAATACGGCATTCTTGTTGACGGTGATGTTGCACAGGTCACAAAGTTTCTCCACCTTGTTGCCTGTAAGAACAGCGATAAAAACGATCCGAATCGAATAAAAGGGCAACCTAAACCATAATCGTAAGGCCAAGTGATTCAACTAACATACCGGTCAATCCAAGAGGCCGGAGATCCCACAGAACAAGGTGGTTCTCGGTCCCTCCAGTAACAAGCTGGTACCCCTTGCTCATCAGATACTTTCCAAGGGCAACTGCATTGGCCTTAACTTGTTTGGCATAAACCTTGAACCCAGGTGACATGGTTTGTTTCAAGGCAACGGCCAAAGCACCGATCTGATGATTGTGCGGACCGCCCTGAAGAGAAGGGAAGACAGAAAAGTTGATCTTGTCTTCAAAATCATACACTGCACCTTCAGGTTGGCCCTTCTTTGGGGGTTTCGGCCCTTTGCGGTAGAAGATCATACCGGCTCTAGGACCCCTCAAGCTCTTGTGGGTGGTGGTTGTGACAATGTCACAAAACTCAAACGGGTTCGCCGCCTCCTACTCCAACAACAAAACCAGAAAAAAAATCAACAATCAGTACTATGTTACTCAGAATCGGATGTGAGTAATAGATAAAGGTTCATATCCAACATGAGTATCTTTAATTTATCATCATGTCCGAAAATGTGCTGAATCCGGGCAGACATGAATCTTTTTACTCCCGATCCAATTATTACAGCCATAAGATTTTCTTAGGATCCAAACATGAACCTAACCACACTGAGAATTCTCAGAGGTAATTCATGTTTAATCAAAACACATAAAATCGATTTTATAAATTATGATTACAGTACAAAATTGTCTCAGAAAAACTAAAACAAGCTCTCAAATCCTAAATCCAGATCTAGAAAACACAGGCTAAATATCATGAAACCCATGATTAAATCCATGAAATTTGAACATCATAAAACCCCTGAAATCCCAACTAAAAACCCAGATCAAACACCACAAATTAACAACAAGCAAGATCAAAGGAAAACAAAGTTAAAATTCAAGTAAACCAACGTACCTGAGCAGCAACAAGGCCGCTAATGTGAGCCATATCGCACAACAAGAGAGCTCCGCATTTATCCGCAACAGCCCTGAATCTAGCATAATCCCAGTCCCTAGGATAAGCACTCCCACCGCAAATGATAAGCTTAGGCCTGAAATCCATTGCCTTCTCCTCCAACTTATCGTAATCGATGTAGCCGCTGCTCGAATTCACCTTATAAGGCAAACTCTCAAAGTAAATCGAAGTAGCCGAGATCTTCTTCCCTCCGGATGTATAATATCCATGAGTCAGATGACCACCGGAGGGTAAATCCAGTCCCATGATCCGATCATGCGGCTGGAGGACCGCCGTGTAAGCGGCGAAGTTGGCCGGGGAACCGGAGTAGGGCTGCACATTGACACCCCACTTGGTGGGGTCGAGATGAAAAGCCTGCAAAGCCCGAGACCTGCAGAGGTTCTCGATCTCGTCGATGAATTCGTTACCGCCGTAGTAACGGTTCCCCGGCATGCCCTCGGAGTATTTGTTGGTGAGGGCGCTGCCGAGGGCTTCGATGACGGCGAAGGAAGTGAAGTTCTCGGAGGCGATGAGCTCGATGCCGCGGCATTGACGGCGCTTCTCTTTCTCGATGAGATCGTGGATGTCGGGGTCGACGGATTGGAGGGAAGAGTTGCCCCAAGCGTTCACTGGATCCATTTCTCGGTGGTGGGAATGGCTCAAAGTGGTGCAAGATTGGTGGCAGATGGAGGATTTTGTGGGCTACTTATCAAAGTGTCTGATGTGGTTGGTGATGGTATTTTGGAAAAACTACTTAAAAGTCACTTATGTTTTATAAGTGTTTATTGTTACTCATTAAATTTAAAAGAGTAATATTATAGTTATTTATATATATATATATATATATTAAGTTTTGGTCACTTAAATGTTAAGTGACGTTAGTTATTAATGGAATGTTGAGTTGGCACAAAAAAAATAAAAATAATATAATTTTCAAGTGGATTAAGAAAATAAAATTTTTGAACTCAACAAGTGGTCCTAGCGAAAAATTAAATAATGTCCGTTTTAAAAAATTTGAGTTTAATTACTTTTATTTGTAAGGTGCGAATATTATTAAATAGTTAAAAATACATATAAACAAATACTGTTATGATTATTTTTAGACTATTAAAAAAAATAAAACAAAACCTTTTGTATTATTATAAAAGCTACCATTTTCTTTCTTCGTGGTGGAAATGGCGCAAAGTGGTGGCAGATTGGCGGCAGATGGAGGGTTTTTTTTGGGTACTTATAAAGGTGTATGATGTGGTTGGTGAATAGTATTTTTTGCTAATTATTTATAATTTTTTTATATTTAGTTAACTAATATTAATCAAATATTGAATAGATCTGTTATAAAGATACTCTATTATATTTTTTTGGCTTGACCTTAAAATAAGTACTCAAACTTTTTATTTTTTGTTAGGTGCCTAAATTATTTTTCGGATAAAAAATGTGCCTAATGTTTTTATTTCGTTACTCAAATAAAGTTTTTTTTATCAACGACCGTTAAAAAAATTCATCATCCAACTAGAATATGACATGTGATATGTTTTTTATTTATGAATTTCTTTAAAATCTATTTTTTTAAAAGTCTCAAAGTGTTAATTTCTTTTAATTAAACCCTCAAATCACACCTTTCTCACTGTCCGGCATCTTCCACAGGTCAGTAGCTCACCGTTCACAGTCCAAGCATTGCGTACCTCACCGTTTGATATCCTTCACTCTCTAGCCGTCGGTCAGAACTCAATCGACCTTTTTTTCTCATTTTAAATGTTCGTCTACAGTTTATTTGTCGATTTTCGACGAATGATGGGGTTTTAGTCGTGATGGTTCGACGAAGGCAATGATGCATGTTGATGGTTTAATCGGTAGTGGGATGAGATGAATTTTGGGATTTAAAGTTTGGGTTTTTTTTAGAGAAATTAAAGATTTTTTGTTTTATAAAATTACAGATTTTTTGATTTTCTAAAAATAAAAATTAAAAAAAAAATAACCGAAATATGCCACATGTTATGTTTTAATTGGATAACAAAAAAAATAATTGTCGTGACATAAAAACTTTATTTGAGTAATGAAATAAAACATTATACACAATTTTGGCCCAAAATTAATGTAGGCACCTAACTAAAAAAATGTATAGTTTGGACACTTTTCTATCGGTTAAGCCTATCTTTTTTGTATTCACAATCTATGTTTGAATTATTAAACTTTACTTGACTAATATAGCATCTCATTCTGCTAGTTGATAGAGTATAATTTAATTGATTTTGTCGCTAATATAATATATAAGAGAGCGTAAAAATAAACATGTTTAATCGTTTAAAATCTCTTGATATTTGAGTGAGAGGATTTGAGGACCACACCCATCGAAGGGAAAGAACAAATGTATCATTTGATTTATGAGTTGAGCTGAATTTAAACATTATTTTGATATATAGCGCATTACTTACTTAGCAAAACTTATTAGACAGTGACAAAACTTAGTGAGAGAATTTGAAAAGGACTAAAAATTGAAAGTTTAAATTAAAATTTTTTAATTTTGAAAGGTTTAATTTACATGCATTTAAAAAATGGTGTAAAATTTTTGAAACTTTAAGACACTTAGTGGAAAATTTTAAAAATAATGGAGGAATGTAATTAAAATTATTTAAAATTTTTGAACCATAATATGCAAATATAAAATTTTAATGGGATCAAATTAAAATTTTTAAAAATTTACGAGACTAAATTATAATTTTTTAGAATTTTGAGAGACACACAAATTTACATTATGTTGTGCTCAGATGTATGATTTGATACGAATTGCATAAACAAAATTTTCTGTTCACTGATTATATTTTTCCTTTATAGTAGTTCCTTTCAATAACCACCGTGTTAACCACAATTAATTCATGACATGTCATATTACAGAGGTTAGATTTTATCTTCGAATTACCGCTTTGGATCTAAAATCTTTTCATTGAATCCACAAGGTAATATTCTCAAATACTATCCAAATTTAATAATATAAACATTAATATAATTAGAATGAAAAACTAATTAATACTATCCCAACAACCCTAGAGGAGTTTTGGTAAGAATACTTACTACATGCATACAACAAAATATGGCAATATAAATATACTACACGTAATATATATATATATATATTAATTATTTGATGCATTTCAAAAAAAATCACAAACGGCTTTCTAAAGTTGTCAATAATCCTTTTTAAGAACCTTAATATCTAAATTTTAAATCATAAAATCTATTTTCAAACCTTTAAACATAACCACGAATACTAAAAATCTTAATTGAACTTTAAAAGTTAGTGTTTAAAAAAAAACAAATTGTCCGCTGCTAATACATAGAATATTGGGTAAAGTACCAAAATGGTAAGTAAACTTTGTTTAAAAAAAACGGTAACCAAGTTTTTAAAAGTTACAAAATGTCAATTAGAGGCGGGCCTTGGAAAGTTTTAATATAAGCAGTAGGGATTCGCAGATCCTCTAGACGTAGAGCGCGCAGGGCTTTGAACCCAAATACATTACCCACAATTGAAGTAAACAACCTTCTTCAAAAAGGTCCAAGGGGTAAGCTACATAACATATATATTGATCGTCTTCTCCAGGAACGGGATCAATGTGGTAGCATCGCCCTTTGTAACGATCAAGGCTGGTAAGCCCATCGGTCCACACGGTTGTCCATGTACCAGTAGAAGATTCAGAACTTTATGTTTTGTTACAAAACAACAACTCGGACGTTAAAGGCCATTAAATACTTAATATGGTTGTTATAAAACTTTGTAATAACATATTTAATTTTTCATATTTACACATTCAATCAATTTAGTCATAATTCGAAAAAATTTACTAAATTTAACCCTTATTATTTACACATTCTTTCAATTTGGTCCTTTTTAAGATTACTGCATTTTGTTTCAATGAGCTTCTATGCTTTCCCCCTACCTGTTATCTTTTTTCAACCGTTTAAAGAATGAAACACCTTCACCACTTATCCTTGACGGTTGGCTTGTAGCTTTCTGTATGCACTTTTTGGAACCTCCAAATATACATTCTTTTTGTAATTTTATTCTATTTTTTTAACAAAAACATAAAATTTAATTATTATTTTATAAATTTTAAAAATATAATTATCGTTTTATTTTTTAAAAACAAAATTTATTCACCATTTTAGTACTTTACCCATAGAATATTTTCCCATATATATTCTGTATAGCTGACTATAATTGAGTAGGGAGGATGTTAGCTTAGAATTTAGATGTCCCTACCATAGGGGTTGGTAGCCATTGGAAATCGTCGGCCGAAATCCACTAATCTCAAAGCTTTGGTGGCTAATGGGGATGTTCTGTCGGTTCAAACGCCACCAACCCCCGCCTGAAACTCCCACCTTTTTCCACTTCATTACACCACCTCGTGGTTGGTGGTGGCATTGTTGACCCTTTCTCTTTTAAACAATAGTGGTGGGTCAATTACTTGTATTTTTTTTTAAAAATATTTAATTCCAATTCTACACACTTGTTTTAAAATTACTCTAATTATAAAATTTCGTCCATTTGTTTTATGAAAATCGAGACGCCGGTCCTTCCCTACTTTATAAAATTTAAGAAGTTAGACCAATTCGATAATATTGTTGGACTTTTAGGGTTAAATCGTTGATTTGAAAATAATTGATTCGATAATTTAGATGCAAAGTAGTAAAAAAATTACAATTCAACAAATTAGTAAAAACCAATGGTTCAAATTCATGTATTAATTGCAACTGGACTAACTTTTTAGTTTTCATAAAGTACAAGGGCCAGATTTTGACAAATTAAAGTACTTATAAGTCTAAATATTACTATTTACATCCGAACTAATTAAGTTATTCAAAGTTGTTAAATCCTAAATGAATTAAAATCTGTTTATATAATAAAATTTTATAATATTTAATCTAAATTAATCGAACAAATAAATATTTCTAAAACTGTAATTTGTAAGATTATGGCCGCCCTTATTGAAGCCAACTTGTAACATCAAAAGAGGTATAAACACTTTCAAATTTATTAAATATTTACCCCCAAAAAATCACTATCACCTTTGCTTGCTTGTTTTACATAAATTCTAATTTATAAATGAAAATTATCCCTTTTCCTTGGAGAATTCAAACTTGTGTTTATATATAGTTGTTGCAATTACATTTCAAACCTACAAAATCACTTCAGTAGTTTTAAAGTAGCTATCAAAGCATAAAATTTTTATATTTTCTTTAGCATAAAGATCTAAAGTAAAATATGGTAAATTGGTAATTTAACTTGAGAATTTATTATTATTATTATTTACTTATTAAAAAATTAATGCCTTTCATTATTTAATTTTATTATTAATACTATTTATAAAACCTAAAATAAATTACTGACCTTAAACCAAATAATATTTCATTAAATCTATTTTTTAAATAGTCTAAAGGTGATTACAAGTTAGTATTTGTTCATATATATTCTTAACTCCTTAACAATACACATATACATTGTAAATAAAACGATTGAACCCGAATCTCTTAAAATGAACATCATCCACTTTTCTACTATAACCACTTGGTGGGTTCTCATTAAACCCATTTGCTTGTACATTTCAGTCACAACTTAAATATCCAACTATATTATAATTTGGAGCAATAAAGAATTAATAGATGAGTGATAGCCGGTGCATACCTATTTATCTTAGCCCCGTTAAGCACATTCTTATCTGTAACAATTCGCAATAAAGCAGATAACCCTTTATTGTAAATTAGGAACAGATACGGACTCAGAGGATCCCCTTGGCAGAGCCCCCTTGTTGGGTTAAAAGGACCAATCGAACCATTTAAAACCAACAAATACGACACTGTCTTCACACAAAGCAAAATTCAAAGAATCCACAGTCGTGAGAAACTCAATTTTTCTAGCATCGACTCGATAAAAGCCCATTCAACCCTATCATACACTTTACTCATATCTAATTTGAGTGCGAAAGAGCCATTCCTCCCATATCTTCTATTCTTAAAGCAATGCAGGATCTTGTATGCAAGGAGAATATTGTCTGTTATAAGCCTACTAGGTACGAAAGCAGACTAGGCCTCATCAATACATAAATTCAGTACATGTTGGAACCTGTTCACGAGCATTCTGGAGATGATCTTATACAATACATTGCATAAACTTATTGGTCAGAACTGGGCCATACATTCTGGCTTCCCAACTTTGGGGATGAGCACAATGCGTGTGTGATTTCCAATATCGAATTCACCATTCAACACCTCAATACAAAACTTAGAGACCTCCGTTCCCACTATATACCAGAACCTTTAGTAAAAAATAGCCCCCATATCATCCTCACCCAATGCCTTCAATGGGCTCATAGCTTGCAAAGCAGAATAAACCTCATCACTATTAAATTCGCGATCCAAATTTGCATTCATAATTTCTGAAATGCAATATCATCCTCACCCTCTAAAATTGGACCAAGGTCACCAACACCATTCGAATAAAACAAATCAGTAAAATAATTTGTTGCCAAGTTTAACAATTCATCATTTGTATCGTATGAGTTCCCAGTATCATCAACTAATCTGTCCACTCTATTACGCTTCCGACGATGGGACGCAAATCTATAAAAGGACGGATTTTTATCCCCATGTGGCAATCAATTTGCACGGGCTCGCTGCTCTCAATAGAGTCCTCCTTGTCAGTTTCTAAATTCAGACTCAGCTTTGTATCGGTTATATCTGCCAAAATATCATCTGAAGGATTCTGATCACATAATTGGGCTAACCTCTCCTTCAACTCTTTTACTGTAACTTTACGGTTCCTTCTCAATCTTCGAAACCAGCTATCCAAACCCACTCCTACTTGTTTTAATCTTTCCAGCGTTGAACCAGTAGAATTTTCTCAAAGTCTGCTTACTTCTGGTTCACATGTTTCTTTCAGCAACCAAGAAGCCTCAAATCGAAAGTGCCATGCCTGATTCGCATTTTGGGCTGGCATTGTAGTCATCAATAATGGACAGTGGTCAAAAAAAGAATGGGTTAAATGCTCAATTGTAAATTCAAGAAACAAATTAAGCCATAGAGAATTTGTAACTCCACAATCCAATCTTTCCCGGATATTATTTGCCTGGAATTTTCCTTTCTCCCAAGTATACCACATACCCTTAAATACCAAATCTTCAACTGCACAATTCAGTAAGACTCTTCTAAACTCCCAAACCTGTCTCTCATTACGCGGTCGCCCCCTTCTTCTCGTTAAGAAACGCAATTTCATTAAAATCCCCGATTATCATCCAGGGTATATACGGCGTATCATTTAATTACCGTAATAGGTACCAAGCAGCCGCTCTATTTTCTTCCTCAGGTGCTCCATAGAATTCAGTACAACGCCACATCTTTCTATCCGATTCATCATTAATGAGGACATCAATATGTGTCTGAGAATAGGAACGAAGCGTAACAACACTATTATTTCTCCATCCAATTGAAAGACCTCCACTACGTCCAACAAAATCCACATCTATACCATTAAAAAATCACATCTTCTTCTAACTTGCGCCATTTGTGCACTCCGAAGCTTTGTCTCAATAAGAAAAACAACGGAAGGGTTTAAGTCTCGCAACACATGTTGGAGACGTCGTACAGTCCGAGGCATCCCCAAACCTCAGACATTCCAACTTAAGAGTTTCATGGCGTCCTGCTGGCCTGATTGAACAGACCTGCTGATATCTCATTGTTTGAACCACCCAAAATCTCTCCACCATTAATTATTCCATTCGATGAACCCCCATCAGCACCCATTGATAGCTGCATTCGCTGTCGTTTTAATCCCTCTGCTTGGAAAATTTGGTTATCCTCATTCTCCAATCCCATATCCTCATCCATCATTGAGCCTGGTGAAGCTCGTATTGAGCCAGAAATAGCATCGCGAGGATTAATTGGGCCAGTACCTGGGTCAGAAACTATATTCTTTCCTCCCTCATTAACAGTTTCTTTTGCAGTTATTTTAGAAGTTTGTTGCCCCACTAACCTCATTTCTCCCGATTTTTCCGCTGCAGGGTTTGAATGTGCACTCACACCGCAACCTCTTCGATCAGCCACCTACTTTTCGCAGCCACAGCCCGTCGTGGAAGAGCTCGGATCGATGCATCCCAATTCAACACACACTCCTTCGTTGGATGAAGTACGCGCAATGGACAAAAACTTTCCCCATGCCCCAATTTACCATCAAAATTAGGGTTTGAAATTTTATTCATTTTTATTTCCAATAAAATAATTCTGAATTGAAAAATATTAACATAGAGAATAAGATTTTAGTTCGTTAAATATATATTTTAAAATAAATATAGGAATTAAATAAATGTTAAATTAAGATTTTATTTATTTTTTCTCATAAAGTAATTGTTAGAAATGTCAATAACCTTTCCACTCAAAGACATCCCATCAAATTAATTGTTTAATTGATGAAATTTTATGGCTTAGAAATAAAAAGAAATTAGAAAAAAAGTGTAGATTTTTTCTAGTCTTTATCAAATTAATATTATGGTGTAAATATAATTTTTTTTATTGAGCTGAGATTGATTTCTTTTATCATAAGTGTACTAAATAAAAAAAATTTAAAAATATTAATGAATTAGATATGTTGCTCATTAAAATTAATTTTAAATTAAAAATGTTATATTATAATAATATTTAATTTACTGACAACTCATAAAATATATTAAATATAATTTCTAGCGGTGATATGATTAAATTAATTTATCACTATGAATTTCTTCGATTAAATTTAATACTTTTAATGATATTATCAATGTCGAAAATCCATTTTTCTTGTAGTGTTTGATTTCTCTTAACATATTTTGTAAAGCTCGTGTTTTCGATTCTTTGGAGGGACAAAAGCAGGAACTTAACTATAAAGGGACTAGTGGGATTAAAAACTTCGATGATAAAATTACTTTTTGACCTCTCAAAATATGTAAAATTCTATGCTGGTCCTCCTAACTTTACTTTTTTTAAATGACTCCTCAACAATGATGTTGAATTCCGTTACTGAACAAATGGTCATCTTCTCTCACGCAGCTCCACTATAGAGAATAGTGGTTCAATTGAAGGGAAAAGCTTGGGCTTGGTTGGCTTGATGCCTTTCCTTTTCTTTGCATTTATTTTTTATGTTGTTTCGTAGTTCAGATTTAGTCAAATCATTGTATTTTCTTTTATGTTGTTACTTTTTTGTTTATTTATTTCTTTACTTTTGAATTTCGACTTCGTTTGTTATTATTGTGGGCAAACGTCAATTGGCTTGTTTGGGCAAAATATTTAAAAAATTCAATTATAAAAAAATATATTTTAAGCGTTAAATTCAGATGGACAAACGTCCGTTCAAGCCAAATCTAAAACTATTTGGTAAAAGAATTACAAATACAACATATTTTAGATTGCAAAACACAACTAAAAATGAAGTCTTGGTGTGCTTCGACCTCATTCTAAATATTTATTTGTTGTTTTAAGTAATAAAAGTCTCATTTTTTGGCTCTAGCCGTAATTTCTTATTGTATCACGGCTCTTAACTGAAATTGTTAGACGTAGATTTCCTAATTCCTATATCTGCAATCCCATCATTTTAGATGGTTTAGTCACGATAAAAAATACATCATTTTCGCCGCACCATCAATGAGACTAACAATCAAATGTATTTATTTAATTAATTTTTTCATCTCATCTTTTTATCAAGTGAATCTTCACTAATATTTACTGCAAATTAAATTTAAAAACAATTTTTACCAAATAAAGATTTACTCGATAAAAAGATGAGATAGATAAATTAATCAAATATATATATTTGATTAGTTGCTCCCATAAATGATATAACGAGAATGATTTATAATATAATTTTTTCACTAAAAGAAGTTATGAGCTTTCATTAATGTCCATTTTTCAACACGCATTTTGTCAGTGACTGATTTTAAAATTTAAAATATCTTTTTTTGAAATAGGTATACAAGTTTCTTTTCCTCCCTTTTCATTAAACTAAACTCTTTTTTTTTTAAAATACGATTAAACTAAATTTGTTTCCCTAAAAAATAGGAATGTAATTATTCTCGTGAGGCCTTAATAGATACGCCTCTGTATTATCTAAACATTTTCATAATCATTTTTAACCAATTATTAATAATAAATTGGTTTAGTATGATGTAAAATTAGATATTTTAAGTAAAATTAAATATTCAAATTCTGATACTTTGAATAAAGTAAATTAAATTTAAAAATTATTATTATAATAAAACTTTATATTATTTAATTTGAATTAATAAATTAAACGGAAATAGTTAAAAATAAATCCTAACCGGTTGATCCGTCAATAGGATGTTGTCAACAAATTTTCAACAGATTTGGGCAGAGCTCATGATTCTAGGCAAAATTGGACGTAACATACTAATTTTTTTTTTTTTAATTCTTCACTCGTTTACCGTTGGAAAAAAAATAGTTAACCTACATTCATATTCCTTTTACCTCTACGGTGTTATGAAAAAATTATTAAATATATTTAGCTCATCACGTTATTTATAGTCTCATTTAATAATAATTTATAATTATATATTTTTTAAAGTGAATTTTCATTTCTTTCCTACATGTCATTAAAGAGTAGTAGTTATTTAAAAATTACGCTAAAATAGATGGATCTCATTAAATAGACCATAAATTACATGGTGAGCTGAGTCAATCTAATAATTTCTTGGTGTTCCGCGCCCGTGATTGTATAACTGCTTAAAAATATAACTATTATTCTAGATTCATTAGATTTTCCAAATGCACTATATTTTTTTTAAAAAATTCTCATATTTTTTGTAACCAATATTTTGAAAAAATTTCTTAAATAAACATTTTATTAAATTCTATCCATATAGAGAGTGTTTATTTTTGAAATACTGAGTTGATTATATAATAGTATATGCTTATATATTTTTTTAATTTTTTTTATAATGCATACACCTTATATACAAATACTCGAATCAGATTTCTAAAAATAAATACTATTTTCCTTTTTACTAGAGCTATTCGTTGAGTTCGAAATTTTTTAATTTTTGATTTACATGATTTCAAATTATTAAAATATCACAAAAGTATATCAACATTATGTGATAAATCAAGATCTAAGCCTAGATGAGATCCGCCAACCCCACCCACCAAATCCTGACCGTCCAACTCCACATCTTCAGTCTATTTATAGCACCCCACTTATTCACATATCCCTCGCCACTCCCACTCCCACTCCCACTCCCACTCCCACTCCAATCCTCGTTTAAGGGAGAGTGTTTTCACTGATTTCTTCCCTTCTTTTTTGCTCCATTTCTCTCCGCCATGGCTCTCTCCGTCGAGAAAACCGCCGCCGGCCGTGAGTACAAGGTCAAGGACATGTCTCAGGCCGACTTTGGCCGACTTGAGATCGAGTTAGCGGAAGTCGAAATGCCCGGTCTCATGGCCTGTAGGACCGAGTTCGGCCCTTCCCAGCCTTTCAAGGGAGCCAAGATCACCGGTTCTCTCCACATGACCATCCAGACCGCCGTCCTTATCGAAACCCTCACCGCCCTCGGAGCCGAAGTCCGTTGGTGCTCTTGCAACATTTTCTCCACCCAAGACCACGCCGCCGCCGCTATCGCTCGTGACTCAGCTGCCGTTTTCGCCTGGAAAGGCGAGACCCTCCAGGAGTACTGGTGGTGCACCGAGAGAGCTCTCGATTGGGGTCCTACCGGTGGACCTGATCTGATCGTCGATGATGGCGGGGACGCTACTTTGTTGATCCACGAAGGTGTTAAAGCCGAGGAGATTTTCGAGAAAACCGGACAGGTCCCGGATCCAGCTTCGACCGATAACCCCGAGTTTCAGATTGTTTTGACCATTATCAGAGATGGGTTGAAATCAGATCCCAAGAAGTATGGGAAGATGAAGGAGAGATTGGTTGGTGTTTCTGAGGAAACAACAACTGGTGTTAAGAGGCTTTACCAAATGCAAGTCAATGGAACCTTGTTGTTCCCCGCCATTAATGTCAATGACTCTGTCACCAAGAGCAAGGTTATCGTTTATCAACTTCTTTGTAGTGTAGATCTCTTGTTTTTTATTCAGATCTGATGAATTGGGTTTCTTGTTTTCTGTAAATTACTTCAGATCTGGTGTTTGATTGTTTAATAATGTAAAATTGATACGAATTTGTACATGGTTATGGAGATATGATCTTAAATTTAGGGGGGAAAATCGAATTCAATAATATTAGGCTTTAGTATGCTTTGTTTTAGTTATTGAATTGTGGTTTTATTGATCATTAATGGTTGATATGATTTGATCTCCTGGAACAGTTTGATAACTTGTACGGATGCCGTCACTCTCTTCCCGATGGTTTGATGAGAGCTACCGATGTTATGATTGCCGGTAAGGTTGCCGTTGTCTGTGGTTATGGTGATGTGGGCAAGGGCTGTGCTGCTGCCTTGAAACAAGCTGGTGCTCGTGTCATTGTTACCGAGATCGATCCCATCTGTGCCCTTCAGGCTCTTATGGAAGGACTCCAAGTTTTGACCCTTGAAGATGTCGTCTCCGAGGCCGATATCTTTGTGACCACGACCGGTAACAAGGACATCATCATGGTTGATCACATGAGGAAGATGAAGAACAATGCCATTGTTTGCAACATTGGTCACTTTGACAATGAAATCGATATGCATGGTCTCGAGACCTATCCCGGTATGAAGCGCATCACTATCAAGCCTCAAACCGATAGGTGGGTCTTCCCCGAAACCAAAACCGGCATCATTGTGTTGGCGGAAGGGCGATTGATGAACTTGGGATGTGCAACAGGACACCCTAGCTTTGTCATGTCCTGCTCATTCACTAACCAGGTGATTGCCCAGCTCGAGCTATGGAAGGAGAAGGCAACAGACAAATACGAGAAGAAGGTGTATGTGTTGCCAAAGCACCTTGACGAGAAGGTTGCCGCACTCCACCTCGGCAAGCTTGGAGCTAAGCTCACGAAGCTCACTAAGGATCAAGCCGACTACATTAGCGTACCCGTCGAAGGTCCTTACAAACCTCCTCATTACAGGTACTGAGGAGAGAGTTGTTGAGAGTTTATGGAGAGAAGAAAAAATATATCCGGATGATTGTTCCTTGTTTACTTAAATTTCTTAATTGTTAAGGTTTTGATTATGTAGGGTTTTTTTTTTGTGTTTGGTTGTTGGGAAAGTTTTTTTGGGTTGGAAAAGTTGGGGGATATGGGTTTGAATAAGTTGTTGGTGGATGTGTGAAACGATTATATAGTACTATTTGTCACTAATGCAGTCATGCTTTTGCTGCATTTGGTTGAAAAAGACAACAATTTGCTCTTTTTTATGTTTACTGCAATATCAGATAGACAATATTTACTGCAGTATTAAATAAACACTAGAAATTTGTGTAAACCTGGATTGAGAATGACTAAAAATGAAAAATTGTAAATTTCATTCAAGTTTGAGTTGAATTTTTATAATTTGAATAAATCAAATAATAAATTGAATTGACAAAATTTGCAAAACCTATGTTTGTTTTGTTGAATTACTTAGAATTATGATTAAATTGATAGAATTTGTAGATTTAAGTGTTGATGATTAAATGTGTAAACGTGAAGGGTTGAATTGATAGAATTTGTAAACGTGAGTGTTAAAGTATTTGAATCATTTAGAATTAGGACTATATTGATAAGATTTGTAAGTGATGAAAACTAATTGTGTAAGTATACCAATTAAAAAACTGACAAATCACCTTCATGACCAGTGACTAAATTAAAATTTAAGTGCGATGTTAGGGACTAAATTTGTAAAAGTTTTAGTTGGTGACCAAAATAGTTTGATGACCGATGTATAGTTTACCATGAAACTTGATGTTTTTGTCTCCGAAAAAATTGTACAAAATGCCTACATACAGAAGGGGAAGTAAAGAGAAGAATCCAATCTCTTGAGGAAGTGGATTTTTAGCATTTATATAAATTCTAAAAAAACTATAATAAATGTTATGTTTTTATAAAAAGAATTAGAAAATAATAAATATTTTTTTGAAACTCTTTATTATTAATATATTAGGAAACTCTTTATTTTTTTGAAACTCTTATGCGTTGTCAAAGAATTAAAATAAATTATGAACATATAATATCATATTATCACACCAATAAATTCAAAAAAAATTACCGAGTGAGATTCACTAATTAGCCTAGTAGCTATGGATGATCATCTTGCTTTATCTTATATGAATTCGAACCAAACATAAAAATATAATATCTTTATTTAATAAAAAAATTTTACTGAGTATCGGCCCGCTTGACTTATCATGGAAATAATGAATTTAAATATTTTTAAACGCACAAATACATTTTATCAATATTTTATAAAATTATATCATTTTCTAAAAAATAAATATTGTATAACTCCTAAATTATTTTTACCAGATTGATCTATTATTGGTTTGCACTGTTAATTGGTTCTTTTGTATTGATAAACATTTATTCTCATTAAAGATAATTTGTGATTAAGTTTTAGTTAATTTTGTCAACGTATCATTATTATTATATTAAATTTTTATGTTAACATTAATGGTGTTTATTCTTCGCTAACAATAATATTTATATATTATTATTTTTTGAATTATTTTATTAAATTTTAACTATTTTTTGTATGATCCAATATTTTAATGGTTAGTTTGTGATTTTAATAATTTAAAAAATTATTAATTAATACGATTAATCTACTTTATTTCTTCCTAATTCTTTCATGCCCAAACGAAAACGGGATTAGAAATGGTTAGAAAAAAGGGTAAAGTACACAAATGATCACTAAATTATTTCAGAAAATACAAAATGGTCACCAAACTTTCCAAAGGTACATAATGGATATTAAAATTTAGTTTTTGTTATAAAATGGTCACTGAGCCGTTAACTGTCATTAACTGGGTCACATGATAGTTAAGAAAATGTGCAATTTATTCGTTCTCATATTCGTTTATTAAGGAATGTAGTTTATGTGTGTTAATTCGTTAAAGTGATAAACAAACACAATCGGACAAACATAAAAGGACACATGTGAATAAATTTAAACGAACATAAACGAATGAACATGTATGAATAAATTTATTTTTTAAAAAAATATAATACTTTTGTTATGAGAAATAATAAATATAAATGAATATATGTGAACAAATTTAAACAAACATAGACGAACGAACATAAATGAACATATTCACGTAAATGAATAAACAAACCATTTGTTCATGTTCAACGAACTTCCCGCCAAATAGTTGACGAAAGGTTCGCTGAATGTTTGGTTCGTTTACAATAGGGATGGGCACGGGTCGGGTTTTTGTCCCACGCAAAATCGACCTGAAAATAAAAACCCTAAAACCGAATCCAATCCGACCTAAAAATAAATACACTAAACCCGACCCCAACCTATAGAAAAAAAATTAATTTTAGGGACCTAATTATAAAAAAATGATTTAGGAGACTTCATCATAAAAATTATAATTTTAAGGACTAAATTGTAAATAAAAATTCAAATTTAAGGACCTAATTATAAAAAAATATATAGAGGGAGTATTATTATAAATATCCCTACAAAATTAGGGGAAAATTACATAATTAGTCCTGGGTCGGGTCAGATATTTTCCACCCTAAACTCGAACCTGACTTCACCCTTAATAAAATCCCAACCCGAACTTGATTTTTCAAAAAAAAAAATCTGACCCGATCGGGTCAAAACCCGACTGGGTGGGGTAAAATGCTCCCTAGTTTACAACCCTAGTAGAGACCCAATATGGAGCGTCCCTCCTAACCAGTTTTCTTCGTTTAAAATGCTAGTAATCGAATATCTGACTTTATTTAAGGGATTTAATGCCTCATTCCGCTAGATCAACTCTTTGTTGGTGGTATAAATTTTTATTTGATCATATCAATTTTGGATTATTTATATAGTTAAGCATTTGAGTTGTTTAAATTTATTTATTTTTTTAAATTATAGTTGTTGATTTTTTAAATGTAAAATATTTCAAGTATTGACGGTAATCATTTTATTTTTTTACAAGCGAAACTAATTTAAAGTTTAAATGTTTGGTTTATAATTAAAAAGTTTAGGATTTTAAGATTAAGAATTTATAATTTGATTTTTAAAGTAAAATTAGACGTGCATGTAGAATATTTTTAAGTTTTTAAATTAGTTATAATTTGTTTAGGTTTTTACAAGTTTCGAATCATATCGACACGACAGATAAAAATAATGGAACTAAATATAAATATACAAACATGAATGTAATACGAGTACAACATTCTTACAAGAAACCCTACCAAAATGTATGAGATGGATGTCCATACAAAAGGATTTCAACATTATATTGTTCAAACCAAATTTAGGCATTGAATCCTCTATGTATGTATCTATGATACAATTTCTAAACTAAACATAATTCCGAAATCTCTAAATCAAAAACTAATGCATGTTCGAACCTACGGCCTCCAAGTCTAAGGTATTGCAGTAGCACCGTCACCAACTAAGCTAAGACTTAATTGGCCCATATGTATGTATGTATATATGTATATCTTGTAGAACAGGATTTATGGAAAGTTTGCAACTTTTCTGCTCAAAGTCTAAGCTGCTCCATGTTCTTGGCATTTGCTGCTAGTCCGTGGCTCGAGCTTTTGCTGTCTTCTTCATACGGGTTTGCTCGATAGTCGGAATTGGACTCTTCATCGTCGGAGGAACCGGGTCTTTCAGTGAGGAAATGTTCCCAAAATACATCATTCACTCTAACCGGCCGAGCTGCAGGCTATTGACTTGTTTTACAGCCTTCTTTTGGTAAAGACAATGTTGCTTCCCCATCGATCATGTTTCCACTGTTCTTGGAAGCTCGAGTATCGGAGACATTGGCATTAGACCTCGTCTCAGGGTCTTTTGCGATTTCCTGGCTGAACAGGGACATCATAGTTAAGCATGGACTTCTATTGACTTGCGATGAAGAAGATGCCAGAGTTAGATTTAGCAGACATGAAATATGACTATTTGGTTCCTCGTTGGAGTTTAATCTCTGTTGCACAGAATCCATTTTGAATGTAAGAGATGTGCCCGTATCCGAAAGGTCTAATGTTTCGGGTGCAAATAAAAGGCCCTCGGGTCTCGTATAGGCATCCTTGGTTCTCCTTCAGATGTCCTTCTCCGTGGACTTGCTCAATCTTCATCGGAACTCTGTGCGCTTTGAGAAATCAAATTAATATCTGAAACGGCTGGAGGTAGCTCCAGTCTTAGCTTGTTCGAGAAATCTTGGTGGAAAATATTGCCAAACTCTGCTCTAGAACTACTGTTGTTATCCAAAAGACAATTTTCTCCAAGTGGCTGGGTTTGATCGATTTGAGGAACTCGTCTTTTCTTATTACATGCTACAACATCCATTGATTCAATCTTACGAATGAGATGCTCGACGAAAGTAGGATTTCGAACAGCCTTTTCTATGAAGTTAAGCAAAGTTTCCTGCATCCGCTCCATTCGATCGGCTTGCAGTGTCAGCTCTTCCATCCGTTCCATCCGATGCTTAGCAGCCGATCGTTCTTGTCTAAACCTCGAAACATTGGCTTCGAGGGCAGTTTTCTCACGTGAAAGCTTCTCGATTTCTTCTTCAAATCCAGCTCTTTCGGTGTCAACCGAGGAACACTGAGGATTACTGTGGCTGTGAATCGGCTTCTTCCGGTGGATATTCTTAAGAAGATGCTTTTGATCTTTCACAAAACCTTCATTAGCGAATTCCCACCTTTCCGGATCAATATTCCGGAATCCCTATCACAACATTACATTCATATGAACATTAGTATCATGCTTAAGCACACCAATCCTCAGATATCTACAACACAAGCAAACTATAAGTACTAATGCTTCGGCTCCTTATTTTTCTTGAAGTATCCATGTCTTAAAGCCGTATCGAACATATATCCGAACAGGGTATGGAATATGAATCACTAAAAAATTTCAAACATATCCATGTATCCGACACTTATAATCGAGTCCGAATAACAAAAGTACATCAAACAAAAACGAAATTCTAAAACAATGCAACAAAAGATTCTTGAATTCCAAATCAGAAAAAGGATTATTACAATCCCCTAATGTTCTTCACAAGAATTATTCACTTCTATAGATCATTGAACAAGAAAACAATCCATTTATACTAACTAATTTACTCCATATCTGCTATCGCAAAATATTTACAGATAATAAATCAATAAACCCAGAAAGAAAGGAAAGAAACCCGCATAGGTATTGAGCTACCTGATGAAGCTGGAGAAGTTATTGTGCTTGAATTAAGTGGGAAGCAAAAGGCGAGCAAATTCAGGAGGGTTCCAAACAATAAAGCTCGTATTGTTGGAGCTCCATGACACTATCTCGTCCGTCGCAGAATCGTCCACCATGTCGTATGTCTTCAGAAGGAAAGGTGCGAGTCCGCCGCCGCTTCCACCGTTTCCGGCGGCCGATGAAGAGGGTACCGTCGGATCCATTTTGGGATACTTTTTTTTTTCGGTAGAGAAAACAAGAAAGTGTGGAAAATGGCGTCAATGGGAAGAAGCGTGGAGTTGCCTAAAGGAGACTTTTCAACTGTCGTATGAAGTTTTAAGATGTGTAAATTACAATACAAGTCACTTAGTTATAGGTTTAGTAACAAATAAGTCACTCTTCTTTAAAAGTAACAATTGAGTCGTTCAATTATTGGTTTAAGAACAAGCAAGTCACTTTTCTTCTAAAAGTAATAATTCAGTCACTCAATGATAGGTTTAAGAACAAACAAGTCACTCAATTAAAATTTTGTGACTAACAACTCACTCTGTCACTAGAATTGAAATAAGAGCTTGGTATAATAACGATTTTAGGCCTCAAAACTTAGTCATTCTATTATTTTGGTCATAATTCGAAATAATTAAATAAACTTAACCCTTCATATTTAAAATTTATTAGTGAAGTGACTATGTCTACTATGTTAAGGTCATAATGAGTATATTTTATTAGTCTGTCAGTTATCTAATAGTGAAGTGACTATGTCCGTCGAGTCATCACATCTGTTGATTATCAGACTGGTAAAAAATAGCATAGATTGTGGTAAGTGGTCAGAAGGTGTGTCAGGAAGACACATTATCAAAATTAGCCATGGTGGCTTTGAACAACCACATTAAAAAACCGAAGTATCCTTCTAAATTAGCCGCAATGATCACTAGTGAGGTAGATTTTTTTCCCACATATGCATATTCGAGGTGGCTTGGCAATTGTTTCAGTTCTAAGTTAGGTGGTTCCTCAATGAATGGTTTTGGTATCATCACCTCTCTCCTAGTTAGCTCAAGTGGTTCAGGTTTCCTATGGTGGTGGCTCGTAATTTCCGTTAGCTTGGTCGAATCTTTCAACTCCTTAAATGTTTCACTAGCTAGATTCTCGCACTATTGTTCTATGGCATCCGCTTTCATTCCATGGCAATTCAATGCCAAGTTCTCATCTAAAACGGATTCTATTAGCTCAACTACATGGCATTTTTTATATTTATTTGCACACTTAAGAGCTTTGAAAACATCAAAAGTAACATTTGCTTATTTTACTAAGGTAGGGTTGACATCAGGTCGTGATTTGGCATTGCTTATGCTTGTTTTCCCTTTCTCAACTTCCTTAGTTTATTCTACTAGACTGATTTATTTTCATGCAACCAATTGACTCTTTCTCATGTGTTGAAATCTCGACTTGTTTACCACTTAAAAGAGTGACAACTTTGCATTGTTCTCCCCTTTTTGCTGAGCATCATCTGTATCACTTGGCAGAATCCCTAGAGGTCTAGTATTAAGTGTGCTGACAATTTGTCCTATCTGAACTTCCAAGTTCCTCATAGATGCGGCTAGACTCTAGACAATCATATCATTAAGCTCCATATAATCCTTCAGGATATTCTCATCGAAAGATTTTTGCACTGGAGGTAAATTATTCCGTGCTCTCTGTGGCATCACATTCTGGTTGAAACCTGGTGATGCGTAGGTGCTCTGACGTTGGCCATTAAATTGGTTGCCTCTGTTCGAATGCTGCTTCTACCATGCATTATATGTATTAGAGTACGAGTTGTTATTGCGATTGTAATTGCCAATATAATATGCAGATTCTAGGTTTGCTGGGCATTTTTCTGTAATATGGTCATCTCCACAAATAATGTAAAAAGGTTCTATTGCCTTCACTTCTCGAAATTTAGTAGACTTTTGCATTGTCTTCACTATATTAGTGAAGTTGGCAATTTGAGCATTGATTGACTACAGTGCATCAAGCTCTCCAGCTACTTTCATTTCGGTTCCCAATCTAGAGGTAAGGTATTGAAGATCATTGATGGCAATCATTTCAAGGATTTCATAGGTATCAGTGTAATTATTATCTAGTAGTGAACCGTTTGCCGAAGCATCTACAAATGTACTGGCATGAGCATTGAGCCCGTTATAAAAAAATCTCCATTTGGTTCAAGTAGAGAATCCATGTATGAGACATATTCTCAACTGATCCTTAAATCGCTCCTAATTATCATAGAAAGTTTCATCATCAACTTGCCCGAAATTAGTGATTTCAATCTACAGCTAGGCATTTAATGTAGGAGACTGAAATCTCAGTAAGAATTTCTGGCATAAATCTGACCATGTAGTGACTGAACCTAGTGGCAAGGAATTTAGCCACAATTTTCCCTATCTACCAAGGAAAATGAAAAGAGCTTAAGCTTTATTGTTTCTTCAGTCACACCAGGCTGGTGAAATAGTTGGCAAACCTCCCTGAATTGCTTCAAATGCTGCCTTGGGTCTCCAGTAGGTGATCCATCAAATTGACCTACATTCATTAGTATTTGAATCATTACCAGTTTAAGCTCAAAGTTAGCCATATTTACGTCTGAATCTATCAATCATGACATTAGATCATCTATAATGGGTTCTAGGTGTTTTCTGATAGGTCGTTCTTAGGTATCTAGGCAGCAATAGCAGGAGCGAACGGTATAACTGCAAGTATTGCCGGTATCTCCTGGTTATTGGCATTATTTAGGATACCTCCTAGCTTACCATTCCCATTACGAGCCTTTTCTCGACGTTCTCTTCTTAACTTGCGTAGGGTGTAACACCCCAAAAAACCCCCAATTTAAAAACCCTAATTTTGAATTTCCTAAATTCAAAACCCTAGAAATTAGGAATTTAAATATGAAATCCTAATTATGAAATTTGAGAATTAATTAAATTTTAAACAAATTTAGTGACCTTTTTATAAAGAATTGATATTAGGTACCTACTTTATAAACCTTAGAAAAGAACAAGGACTTACCTTGTAATTTATCCAAAATTATATATATAAGTTTGATTCACCCTCATGCGGCATTGTTTTATCCAAGTCTGCGCCGTTCTTCCCTCATACTCTCTCAATTTATATTCGAAACACATCTTCCTTTTCTTTCTTTTTTATTTAATTCGATCAAATCTCGCTGAGTCTCTGGTATTGGTCAATTCAACTATGTCCTCGGTTAATTTGAAGATCAACTATTCGAATCAGATAAGTATTTATTAAATTTCGTTAGATTAGTATTTAGGAATAATTCCTTAATCGTAGGATTATTCTCATAGGTACCAATACAGCTGGACTCCGTACTTTTGATTATGAGAGACTCATCATTCCGTAGGTTGAGTTTGCTACAGCTAAGGTGTGTTTTCTTCCAGTGCTATAAATAAATAATTTTTATATGGTTTTACACCTTGTTTGATTATGATTTGCATTATGGCTTGTATGGTTGACATTATATGCATACGGTTTTTAAAAAATGTTTTTAATTATGATTTGTGAAATATTTAATTTACGAAACATCGAAATTTACGGAAACCAGGATTTATGGATTATGATTTATGGATTTATGAATTGTGTTTATGGAATATCGGATTTATGGAACTACGTTTATGAATTTGAGTTTTAAACATTATATATGTATGAGCATGGGTTGGGATTTGTACGAAGGAAGTTCAGTGGTTTCACCCTTCAGGTTCAATTCCACTTCGGATTAGTGGTTCCACCCTTCGGGCTGGATTCCACTTCGGATTGACGGTTGTAGTGAGGAGTTCTGGGGAACTTTCCTCTTGGCGGTTGTAGTTGGGTGCATTGCATTACGCTTGTTATTGTATCATTGTTTTATGTTTTACAGAAACTTGAGAAAATATTACTATGTTTTATGATTATGGTTTTTCTTGTACTTTAGAGACACACTAAGCTCTTTAGCTTACTCCCCATTAGTTCTTCTTTCAGATACGCAGAACCTAGGCATTACGGTACTTGGAGGATCTCACATTTATTCGATTATTTTATTATTCAGTACAAAACTATTTTTAGTTATTCAGATTATTATTTTGAGACATTGATGTAATTTCATACTTTGAGACTAGTTATGTTTTGGGATTATTTTTGGCATTCATTTATTGTGGTTTTATTTCAAAGATTTTATTTAAATATTCAAATATTAATTATGATATTTGTATTTTATTATTACGAGATATTTATTAAATTATAGTTATATATATTCTTTTTAGATTAAAGTATAATTTTAGATTTGGTTTTCTTGAGGGTTAAGTTTCCAAACGTGACTTCCTAGATTCGACCTATTTCTTTTGGGCCGGGTTTAAGGGGTTACATAGGGTTCTTTCAATTTTCGAGTTGTATTATAAATCTTCCTTCGCAGTGCTACTTCTGGTCATACACTAAACGAAATAAAATAAATAAATAAAACAAAAATAAGTAAAAAATCAAAATAATTAATCTCGTTGCAATCCTCGACAACGGAGCCCAATACTTGTCGACAAAATATCGCATGGCAAAAGATTAAATATTATGTTTGTCAATTCAGGAAATAATGCCAAGGATATGTCTTTTACGTGTAAGTATACACAGTCAGCAAGTAATAAAGTAGTGAGTTGAGTGTCGTCTCTACAGGAATTGTCCAGGAATTAATTTCCACGATTAATACTTGCGAACTGGAAAATAAAGGTGATGACAATTGATTGGGAGAACAAGTAAAATAAAAGAACTAAAGAAATTAAAATGATAAAGGGAACTGAAGTAAAAATCTAGGTAATTTGGCAAACAACTGGTGTAATGATGATTGGAAGGCTTGGCAAGGGATGTTTGGATTCCATGCTAGTAAAGGCAACAATTAGTAATATTAAACTTTGGTTTTATTGCCGAGGAGATTATAAGTTAGTACTGCCTCTGTCGATGGTAGTACTCTAACTTAACTACTTTCAACTCCTATATGTCTATAGTGGGTTTTCAAGTATTTAACTTGGTGAAGATTCATCCTATGCTCCTAAGGGGTAAACTTACTTTAGGTGAAAGTTTCATCTACTTCAATATTTTATGTCGAAGTTTCTCTCCTTAGTATTTGACAATAAATCCTTATCTCCTAAGTCTGTTAAGATATTGAGAGATAATGATCATTCAATGCTAACTGTCGTATGTCATAAAATATGGTAACAATGAGCATATGCCAAATAGACAATAAATCCAAGCATTCAATCATTAAAAACTAAGTGTTCATCGCAAACAACCCTAACCAACATAAAAGTTTAGTTCATGGCTAGGGAAACCAACAACAAATCATCGTTTTGATTCATCATCACAAAAACCAGAATTAAATCAAGAGATATGAACAAAAGAATGAGTTCTTTCGATGCAACCCTTCAATGGATCCAGAGCTCTCGGCAAACTGCACAAGTTGCTTCTACCCTTTATTTTCCTAGCGGCTCTAACTCTCCTTGTGGCTCATGCTTGAACTCTTTTATATAAGCGCAAGGGAAGCCCTAATTAGGGTAAGGTTAAAATCTTAGTGTTTGGTGTCATAATTCTCGGAGACGACGCACTCCCACTTCGTAGAATTAGGGCTGATGTAGCTCTGATTCGGTGCTATTTTTTCGGGCGCCGTCCTTCATTCTTTTGCCAACCAAGCTTGGCATTCTTCTCCCTTCATTTATCAACTGCGCTCAGCATTTCCTTCCCGCGTCCACTTGCGCTAGTCCTGCCGATCTTGCACACCAGGACAAAAAAACACCCTTTTACTCTGGCAATAAAAACTATACATTCCTCAACTCCTAGATGTGAATGCATGAAACTACTGACAAATTGTACTAATATATACCTAAAGTCAAGCAATATCATGACAATATATGCATGAAAAGTATATGTTGAGGAGTTAACATTATACCAGCCAAGCGAATTTTAAAAAAATGTTAAATTGAAAATTAATATTTTTTTTAGAATATCAGATCCATAAATAATATTAAAAAATAGAATATTTATCTAACTCATCCTAGAAAATTGTTGGTTTAGTCACGCAAAACATAATAAAAAGCCAGCTGAAAATGTAATATAATCGCTTGTGTTATTTAACTTCCAATTACTTTAATTTTATAATTGAAGTTTAATTTGTTTTCATATGATACAATTTATCCTCATCTTTACTTTTTTAAGTATATGTTCGTTCTTTTTAATCCTTTAATAAATAACACACACTTTATAGATAAATTGTATATACTCAAATATCTTAAAAACACTAATATTTTCTTTTCCACTACGATCACTTAAACAGTTCAAAACGATATCATCTTTACTAAAAATTTCAATTATATTGTTAATTGAAATAAGTGTGCATCCTGGTGTCAATGTATAAGTAATAATATTTTTTATTTAATGATGTAAAAATACATTTGTTTTCAAGGAACTAAATCCTTAGATATTTTTAAAAATAAAAATATAAAACAATCATATTACAATTGTAATTTTTAAAAAATTATAGTAATTTTTTTTATATATTTTTAAAAATCTTTGAACTTTCTTATTTTTAAAAATATTAATTAGAAATATAGAAAAGTGTTAAAATAAAATTTTAGTTACAGTAGAATGACTAATGATATATTACTCATTAATTTGTCATCCTTGACCGCAACTAACGGCACAATGCACATTTTATAACAAAAATAAAAATTCAATATCTATTTTATGACTTTTGAAAATTTAATGCACACAAAAAATATTATTTTAATATAATTTAATAACCATTTATTTACCTTACATTTAGATATATCCAAACCATTTAAACATTGAAACTAATATTCATGGAGCATTTAAGTTAAAGTTATCTAGTAAATAGACACATTTTTATTTATGTGGATGTAAAGTTTTGGTATAGTGACAAGCTATTTAGTTGACATTTTTTTTCTTTCTCTTATAAATTTAATATTCATTAAGAGCAATTTTCCCTCTTATTAAGGAGGAACTGTTCAAAGAAAAAAAATATATGTTCTCTCATACGCTGAAATTAATATATATAGACATGGACAAAGTTATGTAGTGATGGGAGAAGCTGTTGTCTCTCCTATTACTTTTTTTTTTCTTTCTATAATAGTATTTTAGGTTTTTTAATTTAAATATTAGTTAAATAATTTTTTTATATTTATATTTAAAAAATTAATAGATTTTTATCATTTTTAATGTTTAGTTTTAACAACGTCTATGTATAACTCTCTCCATGTGTATGAAACATTTAATTAAAGATGTACTAATAAATTGATAATTTTTATTCATGTGGATGTAAATTTTTCCTTTGTTTTTTTGTATGTTTTATTCGTTTGACAAAGAAACTGAAAATTTATTAACGAAGAATTTAACGAGTGGTCTTAGTAGGAAAAAAGAATGTTATTCATCTTAGGACATTTAGGTTCGAAAAGTTTTATCTGTAAGGTGTGTATGCGTTATTAAAGGGTTAAGAAAAAATATGAACAGATACTATCTTAAAAGTATTAACAAAAAATTATGGATTGTTTAGTTATAGCAGTAACACACATCATACTTTTATCAAATGAACATAGATTCAAATTTGAGGCCTAATACCAATTAAGATTAATCAATCTTCTTAATTTCAAATATAAGAATTCACTAATTTCCTTAAAACAAAGTTAAAATGTATATTTTAAGAAGGCTTAAACAGTAAAAATGATCCTTAAACTATATATAAATTTCTGTTTTGGCCCTTCAAATATACTTTTATCACCGTTTCTAGTGATAAGTCTAATATAGTTAAAAATATTTTTAACCAATAAAAACACGACACGTAATAAAAATATCCTAAAAAAGATAAATTTTAAGATAAAGTTTACAAATAGTAACTAAAACATTTCAATAATTATAAAATAGTCATAAAACTTTCAAAAGTTACATAATGAGCATTAAACTTTAGTTTTATTACAAAATGATCACTGAGTTGTTAACTGCCGTTAGGGGCGACACGAAATTTACAAAAATTTGTATAATACTACATTTAATCCTTTGTATTTACATATTAAATCAATTTAATCCTAATTCAATTTTTTTAATGAATTTAGCTCTCATTATTTACATATTCTTTCAATTTAGTTCTATTTTTAATTAGAAATAATTTAACAACTTTACATTTTTTTGTTGTTTTGGATTTACCTGAAGAAAGACTGTATTTGAAAGTAAAGAAAGCTTGCATAATAAAGAAAAAAATGGGGTTTTAAAAACATATTGTTGGTGTTTATAAAGTTTGTTTCATATTGTTGGAATTTGGATACGAAAGAAATAAAATATGAATCCAAATTTGATGCTCTTCCTGAAATGAAATATAATCCAAATTTTTTTAATGTCCTATCGTGTATGATTTTCCTATATTAATTATACTAGTTCCCTTTCAATTTTTGTATATCTGTTTTCTAATTTAGTTAAGAATTTCATTCTTATCACATGTGAGATTGGTTCTTCGCTTCAAGTAGTTCATCGATTTTCAATTTTCCATGTAAATTTTAGATTTTTTATTCTTTTTGATAAATAAAATAAAATAATTCTATTTTTTTAAATATTATTTGGTAATTTTTAAAAGTTTGTTCACAAATATTTTTTTAAAATTTTTATTATTTTTAAATAAATAAAAATAATTCATATATAATAAACTTAATTTAGTTCACTATTTTCAAGTATAAGATAATTCCAATCTTATAAAATAATTAAAATCAATTATAAATTAAATAAAAATCAAATTTGATTTAGTTCATGTGAGATTGTGACCACATTTTTAACTATATGAATCATGAACCGTTTAAACACTACAATTCAAATTAGTTTTAGGTTAAACGATTTTTGTTGTTTAATCCGACATTTTTGACTAAATAAAATTAGGCTTAAGAGTGTAAGAATCCCTTGAACTTTTGAAAAAAAAACTAAGCTTCTGAACTTTTTTTTTTTGCATTCAATGAAGCTCTTGAGCCAATAAATTGATTCAATTAAGCCTTTTGAATAATTTTAACCATTCAACTTTTTTTTTAGATATTACTGTCACATGATATATTATAATTCTATCACGTAACATTTACAGATTTTTTTATTATTTTTAATAATTTTACAATTTTTAAGACTTTTAAAGATTTTTTTAAATAAAATATATTTTTTAAAAAATCTCGAGAGACAACATTGTAGCATGACGCGCTACACTAACAGATAAAAACTGTTAAATTTGACAGTTAATGTTGGTCAAAGACTCAAAAGACTTAATTGATTCAAAGGCTTAATCGGGTGAAAAAAATTAATAACTTAATTAATTTTATTTTTTAAAAATTTAAGGGCTTCTTAAGCCCTTAAACTATAAAATTATAATTAAGATCACAATGAGAATTTTGATACTTTACCGATTAATTTTTTTTAAAGAAATATCCAAGTTGCATTACCCTTTATTTTTTGGCTATTTAAGGACAATTAGAAGCTCAAGGTTTTCAAGACTCAACAATGGCTGCAACATTGCAAACAACACTCTTCTTCTCCATCTTCACCATCTTCTTCCTATCCCGAGTCACCTCTAAACCGCACCCATTAGACTCACTCACTCCCTCCGAGTTCCTCATGGTCCGAACCGTTGTGACTCAGTCTTACCCTACCTTCAACCACAAGCTATCCTTCCACTATGTAGGCTTAGAGGAACCAGAAAAACAAGTCGTAAAATCATGGCTATCAAGACCCTCCTCCACCCCCCACCTCGCCAAGCATTGGTCGTTCTCAGGATCGACCGAAAAACTCGCGAACTCATCGTAGATTTATCGAGACGATCCATAGTCTCCGATAAACTATATGATTGGTTCGGCTACCCGATACTTACCGTCGAAGACCAGGAAGCTGCTATGGATTTAGCCCTTAAACATGGACCGTTTTTAGCATCGATTAGACGACGGGGGCTTAATATATCCGAAATTGATTGCTTGAGTCTAACGATTGGTTGGTATGGACAAGTGAAGACGAACCGTGAACTGCAAGTCAAATGTTTCTATTTGAATGGGACGGTTAATTTGTATTTGAGGCCAATCGAATGCATAACGATGGTTGCCGATATTTGACCAAATGAAGATACCCGAATACGTCGACAGAGGCGTGGTTCCGTTGCCGAAAGCTGAGGGAACTGAATATCGAGCGTCAACGATAACTCAGCCTTTCGGTCCACATTTCAATGCCGCTCCGCCCACGCCGCCGGGCCAAACGGGTTCAAACTCGACGGAAATGTTGTTAGGTGAGACTATTTCTTTTACGTAAAGATTGTCGTACCGTCTTTGGTTGAGGAGTTGCGTATTTTGTAGGCAGCTCTGAGCTAAATAGACGATGGGAGGTAAGTGTGAGTCTTCGATCGAATTGAATTGAGTCAAAAAATTTTGAATTTATTATATTGATGTATTATATTTTATAACTCAAGTTTATTTGAAAAATTTCAAGTCGAATTCATGAAAGTCAAGTCGAGTTGAATTGTTTAAGTTTAATTCTAGATATTTATAATATTATGAAACTGTTTGGTTATGATTTAAGCGACTTCTTATAACTATAAACAATATACATATATATATTTTTTTGTATTTTTCATTTGCAATATTCGTATATCACAGAGGTTAGAGACTCAATTTGAACTTGCAAGTGATCCATAAAATTTTGAGTTATTTGAGTTTCATTTTATAACTCACACTTTATTTGAAAAATTTTCAAGTCGAGTTTATAAAATTACAGTTTGATTAAGTTGATATAATTTTTTCTCATAGAATCGAGTTGAAAAATTCAGTTTTTTCAAATCAAGTTTTACTTACCTCTTATGTAAAGACCCGATCTCTCCTAAAATTTTTGGTCTAATGTCATTTTAAGTCTTTTCGAGTTTAAACATTAGGTAGATTAGGTTTTACCCATACATTTTGAGATTAAATATATAATATGCTCCTATTTTATGAAGTTTAACAATTTAATCCTTTCGACGTTTAATCCTAGATTGTCTCTTCAACGCTCATTAATCCCTAAACAAAGATCGAGAGTTGGTACAGATCCAGAGGGAGCCTTGTTTCTCAAAAATATGTTTATTATGTTAGTTTTCATGTTTCTCATACGTAGATGATGTTTGCAATACGTTTTTTTTCCTCAATCTGATCAGTTGGGCAAACTGGAAGTTCCATATAGCGTTTGATGCTCGAGTTGGTCCAATAATCTCTCTAGCTTCCATCTACGATGCCGAACAGAAAACATATCGTCAAGTCATGTACCGATCATTCATTTCCGAGCTCTTCGTTCCTTATCAGGACCCGACAAAGGGATGGTACCGCACCACGATTTTCGACTGCGGCGAATACGGGCTCGGAAACTTTGCGGTTTCATTGGAACCCCTGAACGATTGTCCACCGAATGCAGTGTTTCTGGACGGTTACTATGCAGCCTCAGATGGTAAGCCTGTGCAAGTACCGGACGCAATGTGCGTATTCGAAAGATATTCTGGCGACATGATGTGGCGACATTCCGATGTTGAACGAGAGGTTTATAACAGTTGATCGATTCTTGTATTAATGATTTGTTTGCTGAGAAATGGATTGGCTGGATTTAATGCTTTGATGTTGCAGATCAGAGAAACGAGACCGGATAGTAGCATTGTGGTGAGGATGGTTGCGACCGTGGCCAACTATGATTATGTCCTTGATTGGGAGTTCAAACCAAGTGGTTCCATCAAATTTCTGGTACTTTTCATTTCCAATTTGTTAGTTTTTTTTGTTTTTTTTTTTACTGAGTTCGATATTATTTAATACATCGACAAGTGTGTTTATTCTCACAATCCACGTCACGGGTTCGAGTGATAATAATTATTTGTTTGTGATGTGTGTGACAACGATTTGATCCTCTTAAACATTCAAATAACTTATAAAATTACAATATAATAAAAATTATTGAGGCAAAGATAAAAAAATATTAATTTTGTCAGATACATATAAAATAAAAGTTAATTAAAAGTACAGTTTGAGGTCCTGTCATACCAATATTATGTTTATTGTAGTAATTCATTGCTTCTTGGATAAATAATAGATATTTTAATATTTTATCAAAAATAATTAAAATAATATGTTTTAACATTAATCTTTATATTTAATTTTGTGACACTGATCAATAATTTAGAGCAAGTGGTTAAAACTCTCAGTTGACATCCTCCCATTTCCCTAAGTTATAAGTTCATGACTCAATAAGAACAAAATTCCCCTTTTTATACGTAAAAATTGTTCATTTTTTTTAATATTGAGTCCATGTATTATTTCTTTTATTTAGAAATATTGATCTCTCATTTTGAGGACGATATTTTTAATCTAAATTTTTTTATTTATAATGTTAAAATTTAAACTCTAAATTTTGTTTAAAAAATTTAATGTCTGAAAAATAAATTTTAAATTTTAAAATATTGCAGATGGGTCTAAGAGGAGTGTTACAAGTGAAGGCAGTACCTTTCAATAACACCGACCAAATCAAAGAGGAAGTTTACGGTACATTAGTAGCCGGCAATACAATCGGCGTCAGCCATGATCATTTCCTAACATACCATCTCGATGTCGACATCGATGCCAATTCCTTCGTGAAGACCCGTTTGATCACCAAACGGGTCAAGGACAAGAACATCCCAAGAAAGAGTTACTGGAACTTTGAACATGAAATAGCCAAACTCGAATCCGAGGCAAAGGTGCAAATCGGGTCGAATCCGCCGGAGCTCCTAGTGGTTAACCCGAAGAAGGAAACTAAACTCGGGAACAATGTCGGGTACCGTTTGGTCCCCGGGTCCGCAGCCATGCCACTGCTCGCCGCCAATGACTTCCCGCAGATTCGAGCCGCTTTCACGAATAATAACGTGTGGGTGATTCCGTATAACAAGTCGGAGAAATGGGTCTGCCGGAGATATGTCGATCGGAGTCGAGGAGACGACACGCTAGCGGTGTGGACGGAGAAGAACAGGAGAATCGAGAACAAGGACATTGTGGTGTGGTACACCGTCGGGTTCCACCAAGTGACGTGCCAGGAAGATTTTCCGGTGATGCCCACATTGAGCGTCGAGTTCAGCTTAAACCGACCAATTTCTTTGAGTATAGTCCGGTGCTGAAAACCGTACCGCCACAGCATTTAAGTTGGCCCAACTGCACCAAGTGAGCCATGGGTATATATATATATATATATTAGGGTATCTAAAATTAGTTTTAAAGTTCAATTTGGTACCTCATCTTTTTATCCTCTAAATAACTACTTAAACTCGACTCCAGTTTCAATTTGGTACATGAATTTTTTTTGTCTAATTGAGTACCTGATTTCTTAATTCAAATTGGTACTTAAATTTGACCTTTTGATTCAGATATCAAGAAGCCAATAAAAAAAAATTTAAGTATCAATTTGAATCTTAAAATCAAGCTTAGGTACATAATTAGACTAAAAAATTGAAGAACTAAATTAAACGAAGTCAAGTTTAAGTACTAAAATATATATTAACCATAAATGGCGTTGTTCTTTAGATGTAAGAGGAATTATATGCTCCCCCACATTATCTATCTTCGAAATAAAATATGTATCATGAATTTTAAATATAAACAGTAAAATATAGATGAATAATGTAAAAAGAATAAACGTGAATATGTTTCCATTGTCTCTTTGGACACTGTTTCAAAAACAAGTAAACTTTGAAGGGGCTAGTTGGAAGATTATTTTAATATTCTGTTCCATTACTTTTTGTAAATCGTAACATGTTTGAAACCTATTAAGTAGTTCCTTCAGGAAATTAAACAAAATCGAATTATTTAATTTTTTCTTTAATAGTTAGCTAGATTAAAATTTGTTTAAAAATTATTAACCGAATCGAATAAAGTTCGGTCGATTTTTGTATCAACTGAACTTTGTTATAAGTTTAAAGGTTTGTATTTTTTTCTTTAGTTATATTAAGATTAATTTGAGTTTTATTTTCATTTTGATTAAAATTTTATTAAGTCTTGAAATTTTAATGGATTTAAGGTTAAAAATTAGTTGAATATTCTTTTGTAAGTCAACTTCATCTACACCCTTTCCTTTATATAGTCTTATAAAATGTGTGAACGAGATAAAACTTTAAATCTCTTATTGAAAAGATTATTTTCATAATAGATTAGAAATCGATGATTATACTAATAATAATATTACAATTACAAGGAAAAAATATTTGACCTTGGTTTTATAAATAAAAGAATCTTCATCAACTGTATAGTGTACAACTTGAAGAAAAAAAAAACAATTTTTACAAATCAATATCTAAAATCTAATCAATTTTTCGTTAATATCTCTATTCTTTTCAAAATTCCCTTGATTGCTAAATCAAACGCATCATCAATGGTGTCCAATCTAGACCTGGGATCACCATATAAAATCCTTGGAATCAATTTTATGACCTCTTCTCTCATTGCCATTGTTTCATCCTTTGAAACTCCAAGCAATGTCTGGTTAATCCTACCATTTCCACTTTTCAAATCCTTTCCTGAAATGAACACTGAATATTTCTTGTGATCCTTTGGTAAATGCCATACATATTGTGTGTAAGCACTCCCCGGATGGAAGAAAACCGGAATACATCCCGATAAAATCGAATCGAACGTCGATCTTCGGGTTAACGAATCCCCTGGAGGTTGCAAGCAGAAGATGGAACTTTGAAACAGGTTCATCAAGTTAGCCGGATCGTCGCAGTTGTTGAGTGATGAGTCGCAATCGAGGAAGTTGCATAACTTGTTTGACGCTTGGCATTGCCCGATAATCTCGGCTCGGATCGATCCTTTTTGTTTCGATCTTCGGGCGCCGGCGAATGAGAATAAGTAAGGCCTGTTTTGTTTCCTGATAAATTCTTGCCATTGATGGACTTGGAAATCGTTTGAAGGATGGAAATATGTTGGGTATGGTACGGCGATGTCGTTTTTCGACGAGCCTGATTCGATTGTTAACATCGTTATGTTTTCGGACCCCGGCAGGAGCCTGAAGTTGCTGCCCCACTCGGATTTTTTATTCGATTTTCGTCGGAAATCTCGAGCGATTCGACCCGAAATCAAAAAATGATCCTTACCCGAATTTCTTTTCCATTCAGGTTTTCTTGCAAGCCAATCAATCAAATCGACGCCGGAGGCATCTCTCATCGATGTATTGAATCCCCATAAGTAGCGACGGAGATCCAAACCGGCATAGTATGGCACGAAAACGGCGGAAGCAACCGTGAAATCATCGGTTAAACAGTCGTATTTCTGCATTCGATTACGAAAAATAACCTCCAACATGAACTGATTTGTCGAAAACCAACAGTTCTTCCATAAACCCGAACCATTAAAACCATTAATCCGAGGACCTAAACCCGAATTTTGTAGAGATTTACACACACTGTATTTATCACTAGGCCTTGTAATCAACTGACAATCTTTGATCACATCTTCATTGAATCTCTTGGGAAGACCATGAACATAAATATATCGACCCAAGCATGAATCCTTGCGGCCGTTTTTCAACTTTCCAGGAAAATAAGTTGCAGAACCAGTTGATTTTCCCGGAAAGTAAACGAACCCTTTGATGTTCTCAAAGAAGAGATGTTTAAAACAGAGTAATAAGAACATAACAACGGAGAAAAACAGGACAAACCAGAACTGATTGCTGCAATTTTTCCTCCTTGGTTGCTTTTTCCATTTGAGATTCTTGGTGGGATTTGCAGCAAAAAACTGTGTAATCAATGCATAGAGTTTCATTTGCAGATTGGGGAATCGAGAAAATTAGAGAAAATTGATTGAAAAAAGTGAATGGACGAGAGTTTGTTGATGCACTTCCAAGCTGATATGGAGGAATGAAAATGGTGACTTTGGAGCTAACATTTTGTCAAATTAAGTATGTGGACAAGTAACTGGCGGCTGTCGCTAATATTTTATTTACTTTTTGAATGTTGAAAATGTGGTAGAAAAAAGAGAGTTCGGGGACGAAAGTCAGTGGTGGCGGGCGACGGAAGAATTACGTCACCATTCCTGTGGACTTCAAGATGTATATATAAAAATAGAGAAAATTACATGGGTGATCACTCAACTAATTTTTTTGTCAAAACTGTTATTAACATTTTATTTCGTTATCGTTTTAGTCACCGGTCGTTAAATATTTAACAAGATTGTGACATGGCATGGTTTAATAACAATTTTAATTCCTAAAATTATTACATCCTATCAATTTAATCCTAATATGAAATAACTTGTCAAATATTTAGACTAAACCCTAAATTTCTCTTCCTCTTTCTTTTTTCCTTTGTAACACTATTCTGAAAATGCCTTTTTCTTATAACATCTTATCATTTCTCCTTGTTTTATTCCTTTAAAATAATAAAATTTTTGTAATATAAACGTGAAGCCAGTATTAATTTCTTGTTCTACAGTTAAATTTTTTGTGTTACCTTATATGGTCAAATGGGTTTCATTCACTTTAAACATTTTTTTTTGGTTTGAGATTCTATTTTCTTTTACCGTTAAAATTTTCTCAACAACCAAACATGATTTTTTTTTATTTTTTTACTTTTGATGTGGTACCCAATTTATATATTTGTATCGAAATCTACTTTACCTCGTAAATCAATATTGGTTATACCTATTATGTTGGTTAACGTCTAGTGCACACAATCTTAAGCTTTTTTAATCACAATTTTCAGGTTTTTGTATTTTTAAATTTTGAATGACTGATATTGAAAAATATTCATAAACAGAGATTTAATATTATCATGGTCCTATTTAAAATTTATAATCTACCGTTTAGATTTGTTATACCTATTATATTATCGTGACCGTCATAATTTCTCATCACTATATAATTCAACCGGTCAAATTCTTCAGAAATATGTTTCTGTCACCACCTCGGAATTCGAATCATACCCATACCAATACTAATTAGATGATCATCTGAAATACGAAATATTAAATTTCTCTAAAATAACCTTATAAAAGACTATAACACATATGATAAAATAAATATCGAATTAGTCTGACCCATAAGCTAAGTCTACAAATTAACAAGCAGAGCCACACTGTCGCACTAATTACATCTTACAAAACATAGATTTAATACACCCATAAAACCTCCTCCAATATAATTAATAATCATGAGAAAAGACCCTCGTCTTCTGTAAAGCAAAGTAAAATTTGGTTAATTAAAATCAGACGATCGTATCTCGCTTGTTTATTCTTTATGATCATCATTGATCGCGGCTCACCGTCCAAAATAGAATAGACATGGCGAATCTATTAAGGTACCTTGTGGGTACCCACCATTAATTTTTTGGGTAAACTATAATGGAGGTCATTCAATTATGGGTAAGGTTACAATTGAGTCACCCAATTATTATAATTTACATTTTGGTCACTCAGGTAAGGTTACATATGGGTCACCTAATTATTAAAAGTTATATTTTGGGTCACTAAGGTAAGGTTACATTTGAGTCACCCAATTTTTAAAAGTAACATTTGAGTGGGTAAGGTTACATTTGAGTCACTCAATTATGAGTAAGGTTACATTTGGGTCACCCTTCATATTAAAAAAAATTATTGCTACAAAAATTATTGAATTCTTTACAAAAATTACTATTACCACATAATTTTTTTACAAAAGTTCAGTTTTTAGTTATTGCTAACACATAAATTACTAAATTTTTATTATAAATCAGATTTCTTAAGTTCTATATAACTATGTTTTATAATAAAAAATTATTGCTACGGAAATTATAGCAAAATAGTGAATTTCATTAAAAAATCAAAATGCATGAGATTTTCATCAAAAGTGGATTTTGATTTTTTGCAAAAATAGTATAATTGTTGTCTAAATTGATTAAATTAAATTGATTAAAAATAGTATAATTGTTTATCTTGCAAGAAATTTATCCGTTTATCCATATTGCTCAAACTTTTAGCTTTAAACCTTTGCACTCTGTGTTTGACAAGATTTCCCAACCAAAATTTTTTAAGAAAAATCTTATTTTCAATCTCAATGGCCCTCGAACGTGCTCGTACCAATTTTAGTCCCGATGGTGAATTCGGTTAATTCTCAAATGCCTGAATTTTTGATATCTTTTGTCTTTAAATCTCAAAAGAATTTTTACGATATCACACTTATCTCTTTAAATGTTCTATTTGACAAAAAAATGATTGATCCCGATTTTTTTACTCATCCATTTGTCAATTCAATTTTCTTGGCACTTTTATCAATTGAGGATTATTATTACTTTTTTATTTTTTTAAGCAAGGAGATTTCTTTAACAAAATGTATTTTTTATGTTAATTTAATATGTTGTAGTCAAATTGATTGCCTAGAGAGATTTTAAGTCTTAAACATCTAAATAAAGTAAATAGGCGAACCACTAAACTTAAATTCCTGAATCTGCCTCTGAGAATAGGTGAACTGCTTGAAATGCCAAAAACTACTATTATCTAATTCTTCCCTTCAATAAAATTTAGAATTTAAAGATTAAGATCGAGTGTAAAAAAGGCGGCATGTCGCCAGAGATGATGTACAACGACGACCAGAGAACAAGATAAAGATAAAAGGAAACTGATATTGTTTTATTAAACTGAAAACAAAGTGATAAAATGAAATCTGGATCCTTTCTATGCTAACCCACTACAATGTTTATATAGCCCAATAATCCCAAAACAAACCAACCATCTATAACAACTAATACCCAACTAACTCTAACAGCCCGTAACTAATATTGACCCAACTGATTAACAATCAGTAACAAACTAACAATCGATTAACAAGTGATTAGTCATTACTCTAACATCGAGAATATTCAATTATATTAAATAACATTCAAATAGACCCAAATGTAGGTTAATTGGTTACATCACTTCCACAAGATAGTTGTATAGTGGGCGGAGCTCGAAAATAAGCATTATATTGCGCAAGATGATTCGAATATTTATTTTAAAATTTAAATTTATTACGATGACAACGACCAGGAAAGGTGAGGAGAGAAGGAGATGAGGAGGAGGTGATAACGGTAAGAAGCAAATGGAGTAGGGCAGATCATGGACGAAATGTTGGTGGGAAAAGTAAGAAGGGAGGAGGGATGATGATGAAAACTTATTCGGGAAAGAACAAAGGTTAAATTGATAAAATTTATTTAAATATTAAAGATTAAATTAAATAAATTATCTTTAATTAAACTAAACTGATAAAATGTATAAATTTTAGAGACAAAATTGTTATTATACTAGGCCTTGTCAAACATTCGACTCGTTTTTAACTGAAGAGTGGGTTGGTTGTAACAAAATTTTAATTAAATGACTCGCTTGTAACTTTATGAAATTGGGTGACTCGCTTGTAACTTAACTAATAATTAAGTGATATGAAGCGTATTTCACCAATTTCTTTCGCACAATTTATTAATTCAATTTGGATACTAAAATACTAATAATATACTTTGAACTAAAAGTATTAAATCAGAGTTAAATTAGAAATTCAGTTTTTAATTAAATAGAGATAATTACATTATCAAGACAAATGTCGAAATCGAATTCATACAAAATGAGACAATATAAGCTCGATCAATTAAGTAGAAAGTCAGTTTCTAATGTATTTAGGCGCCATGTTGGTGTAGCTAGAAGAGGTTCGGCTCTAGGACAAACAAATCCAAAGTCATCACTCATATCCAACTCAGATGGCAACATATTCTCCGGAAGCTCCCAATCAAAGCAATGGACCAATTGTGTCACCACGAGCCGAACGACAGTGAGAGCCAACTGCAGTCCGGGGCAGCCTCTGCGACCGGAACCAAATGGTATCAGCTCAAAGTTTTGTCCTCGGACATCTATGTCACTTCCAACAAATCTCTCCGGATAAAACTTCTCTGCATCGGTCCAAACCCTTTCGTCCCGTCCTATGTCCCATACGTTCACGAATAAGTGTGCATTCTTCCGTATGTGAAAGCCATTCACCGTGCAATCTTCCCTAGCTGCATGCCGGATGCAAAATAGTCCCACCGGATGAAGTCTTAAGCTTTCTTTGATAACCATGTCCAAGTACTCCAATTTCTCCAGGTCCTATTTTTCGACCATCCTCTTCATGCCTAACACATCTTCGAGTTCCTTTCGGAGTTTCCTTGTCACCCGTGGATGCCTGATGAGTTCCGCCAATGTCCAATCGATTGCAGCGGCTGAAGTATCCATTGAACCCACGAGCATGTCCTGCAAGAAACATGAAAAACAGACAATTTTAAGATCGAAAGACGCGAAATACGAGTTTGAAAAGGGACATAGATTGAGATAGAGAAGAGTACGAAGACGATTGCTTTGATACTGTCTCGCTCAACTCTGTACTCATGAGTTTCTTCAGATCCCATGAATCCCAACATGTCATCAATGAAGTCCTTGACCCTGTTCTCATCTTTAGATTGAACGTGCTCTTCAATTATCTTCTCGAGGAAGTCATAGAAATCCTTGGCAATAATTTTCCCGCGCCTTGTTAGCCCTTGAAGATCAAGTCCTCTGGTTTGAGGGATGTAATCAGCAAGATTAAACGCTGCTACTATCTGCATGCCCTCTCGGATCGTGGCTTCGAACCCTTTTTCATTGAAATTGTCCCGATTGAATTTCTTTCCGATGACCATTCTACAAGAGACATCGGTACTAAAAGATGTGAATTCAGAAGTGAGATCAACAGCAACACCAGCAGCAGCTGCCTCTCGAATGCGTCTAACCAAGAGATCGAGTTCCTGTTTCCTCATGGACCTGAATGTACTAATTTTGCGGTTACTAAGTAACTCTAAGGTGCACATCTTGCGCATGTTGCGCCAGTACGAGCCATATGGTGAGAAGACCAAGTTCTGTTGATTGTGAGTGATATACTTGGAAACCTCATTAGGCGGCCTGCTAGCGAAAACAAGGTCATGTGTCTTGAGGAATGCCTTGGCAGCTTTGGGGGACGAGACGACGATCACGGGCATCAATTCGAAGCGTAAGTGCATGATGGGGCCATACTTCCGGGCTAATCGTTGAAGATCTTGGTGTGGTTTGCTCCCTATCATCAAAAGGTTTCCGAGAATCGGAAGCCCTCTCGGACCGGGTGGTAATCTCTTAGTGTTATCCTTTCTTCTCCATGCCAACACTTGACAGAAAAAGAAAAGTGCAGCCACCGCAAGAGTTGTAGCTGCCCAGTCCATGGTGGGAATGAGGAGAGGAGGTCAAATTGAAAGGTCTTTTTTCTAATTGCTAAAGCAGGCCTGAGTGAAGCCTCACCTTTCAACCCTGCTACTTATATTCATGAATTAGAGCTTCAAGACAGAAATGTAAAACAAGCAGCAAAAACAAATTAATGCCTATTAGGTGGGACTGAGCAACAAAATTTGAAAAATCGAAAATAGATTCAAACTTTAGTGTTTGAAAGGTTTGTGGTTCACAAATTTTAAAATGACTCAAAGTTAATATGGAAAAACTGAAAATCGAAGTTAATCAAACCGAGAGCCGATGAGCTATGAAAATAATTTACTGAATCAAATCGAACTAAACCATATACACCGTTTGGTGAAAATGATAAGAAAAAAGATTTAATGTTTCTCGAAAATGTTTTAAGTTTGACCCTTGCATACGAAAAGTAATAAGAGTTTATTTTCTGAAATAAATTCGATCCAGATTAACTCTATATTTCGAGACTCTTAAAACTACAAACACCAATAATAATTTAGATATTGTATTTATCTCAATTAATTATCCATTATACGGTCATTCAAGTATTACACAAGCAAATAATAATTTAGATTAAACGTTGTATATAGAAATTAATATATATTTTTTGATAATAGAAATTAATATTTTAATAATTGTCAAATGGCATCATAATATTTATCTAATGTATGAATTTATGTAAACTCTTGGGTCATCCTCACATACCCGAAGAATTACGAAAAGAATCATATTATTTTACATAAATATAAAATATATATGGTTAAGTGTGGACGTGATCATACTAAATTTAATATAATTATCGAATTAATTGTAACATGAAAATAATTATAACATATATACAACATTATATAACACAAAAAACACTCGGTTAAACTTCTTTTGGATCGGTATGCAACCTGTTCTGCTTTTTGCCAAGACCTAGGGCCTAGGCGTTAACGAAGTTCATGATCCCGAGACTTATTTGGGCCTTCCTGCCATTGTCCGTCGGAATAAAAAACGCTCCTTCCGAGGCATCAAAGATAGAGTTCAGACGAAAGTTACAGGTTTAAGTGCAAAAACTCTGTCAATAGGCGGAAAAGAGGTTTTTATCAAATCTGTGCTACAATCTATACCTCTATTCGCTATGTCATGCTTTCTTCTGCCCATCTCCTTTTGCAAAGAGCTAGAAGTCATTGTTGCGAGATATTGGTGGCAAAAGTCCTCATCGAAGAGAGGTATCCATTGGTGTACTTGGTCCGAGCTTTGTATGCTTAAAAGTGATGGTGGGATGGGATTTAGAGATTTTGGTAAGTTTAACATTGCCCTGCTAGCGAAGCAAGGCTGGAGAATTCTCTCTAATCCAGGCTCACTTGTTGCTAGACTCCTAAGGGCAAAATACTTTCCAACATCTACCTTCCTGCAGGCTCGCCTAGGCTCATCTCCTTCACTAATTTGGAGAAGCATTTGGAGTTCTAGAGGCTTGTTGGAAATGGGCATTGGATGGAGGATAGGTTCTGGTCAAGCAGTATTTATTTGGAACGATTTTTGGCTCCCTTCGACACCGTCTTCTAAAGTCTCTTCTTCGCGTGTCCCAAACTTGCACTATGTCTTCGATCTTATGCTTCCAAACATTTTAGAGTGGGATATTGGTCTCATCCGCTCATGTTTTAATCAAGATGAAGCTGCAAGTATTCTTAGCATACGCCTCCCCCTATATCCACATGAAGACATCCTCATTTGGAAAGGTGAGGGATCGGGTCAATACACTGTTCGCAGCGGCTATAAGATGCTATTGCATTCCCAACTGGTATCACAACACGAAAAAGGTTATAATTCTATTTGGAATATTTCAGGGCCTTCTAAAATCAAAATGTGTTTGGAGGTTTTATGTACCTACTATGGTTAACCTGGTGTTCAAAAGAGTGGCCACATATTCAAACTGCCCTCGGTGTCCTATTGATTTAGAAGATACTAGTCATGTTGCTAGGGACTGTTGTTTTGCACAAACAATTTGGTCTAATTTGGGGTTTTACTGGACAAATGATGCTCAGATTTTTCCTTTCTTTGACTGGTTAATGTGGCTTTTTAACCATTACAGCTCTAATTTGCATCTGCTCATTATCACAACTATATGGGCACTCTGGTTTTCTCGGAATAAGCTAGTGCATGAAGGAGTACAGCAGGGAACTAGAGATGTTATTACCTTTATAAAGAGCTATTGTATCATGTTGGCCACCCGCATACTCATTCTGAAGACTATTGGCAACCTCCCCCTCCATCGACTTTCAAAGTTAATGTTGATGCAGGTTAAGTGTCTGTAGAAAAGAAGTCTTGTTCAGGCATAATTCTTAGAGACACTGAGGGACTGATAATTGGCTCCTCATACAGGCTTAATTTTCAGGTTACCTCAGTGTTCCAAGGGCTTTAATTCGCTAAGGATCTCGGACTCCAAACAATCCTATCGTTAGAGACACCAAAATCTTCTCTGGGAATTTTGCATCATGTGTCTATAGCTTCAAGAGCAGATCTTGTAACAGAGTTGCACATGCATTAGCTGTGGAAGGTGTGAAAAACACTTTCCATCGCTTTTGGGTCGAAGACGATCCTGCAATAGCCATCCAACTCGCTGCCGACGATCGACGGTTCTTGGACCCACCGTGAAGTGTTTATCTGGTTTCAGCTCTATTCACCTTGAGAGATGGTGGTCTGTGTCGGTTGATTTTCATTGGCTTGGACCTGTTATTCAGTTTCTTCTTTGGTGCTTTTTGTGTTGACTTTTTTGGGTCTTTTTTTTTCTTTTTGACACGTGGCTTTTTTTTTCAATAATATTCATCCGACAATTTAGTCAAAAAAAAAAAAAACACTTAAACACGCAAATATCTTGACCAACTAGTGGTCTTACCGAAAAAATGATGATATTTATATTAAAAAATTTAGGGTAAACTACACCAGTAGTCACCGAACTATGGTTTCTTTCCTATTTGGCCACTAAACTATTTTTTTGGCAAAAATATCATTAACGTTATGTTTTCTTTCTATTTTGGTCACCGAACAATTTTTTTTTTGCAAAAACATCACTAACATTATATTTTCTTTCTATTTTGGTCACTGACTGTTATTTTATTTTATTTTTTTAATTTTCCACGTCATTTCTTCTCTCTCCTCGTAAGCAATATATGTTATTTTATAATATTTTTATTTAAACTAATAGGATGGTGACACATGTAACTGCCTATTAGAGAAATAAAAGGAATGAAAAATCAAGCCCTTTATGCAGCCAGAGAGATGGTGACACGTGTAACTGCCTAATAGGATGGTGACACATGTAACTGCCTATTAGTTGAATCTCTCTGGCTACATAAAGGGCTTGATTTTTCATTCTTTTTATTCCACTAATAGGCAGTGACACGTGTCACCATCTTGTTAGTTTGAATAAAAATATTATAAAATAACATATATTGTTTACGAAGAGAGAAAAGAAATGACAAAAAATTAAAAAAATAAAATTTTTAATAGCCGGTGACCAAAATAGGAAGGAAACATAACGTTAGTGATGTTTTTGCCAAAAAATAGTTCAGTGACCAAAATAGGAAAGAAACCATAGTTCGGTGACTACTGATGTAGTTTACCCAAAAATTTAAGTGTGTATTATCAAAAAAGTTAAAAAATATATGAATAAATATTACCTTATAACCAGTTTAAGGCCGTTAAAAATGCAAATGTCTTAAAATTTATATATAAATATAAAATATTTCAATTTTAAAAATAAAAATAGATTATTTAACATATTTTCAGTTAAAACATATTGAGCTGAAATTTCGTTTAAATTACTCTAGAACCCTACAAGTAAAAATAGATTATTCAACATATTTTCTTTAAAACAATTATTGTGCATAAACTATTCAACTCATCATTATTTTTTTAAGACTATTCATTGGTTTAAGATATTTGTATGTTTATGTATTTTTTGTGTTATATAATGTTGTATCTATGTTATAATTATTTTCATGTTACAATTAATTCTATAATTATATTGTATTTAGTATGACCACGTCCACACTTAACCATATATATTTTATATTTATGTAAAATATGATTCTTCACGTAATTCTTCGGGTATGTGAAAATGGCCCAAGAGTTGACATAAATCCATACATAGATAATATTATGATGCCATTTGACAATTATTAAAATAATAATTTCTTTTTTTAACAAGAAAATCATTTTGATGTAGCTCGATAACACTCCTCTCGTGTAATCTTGTTTAATTGTTCAGCATTATAAAAATATAAAAATGTTAAAAATCGACTAAACAACTCATACATTAATAGGTACATTCGATGATACAAATAGAATTCGTCCGTTTCTTTTTTATATCTCACTAATAATTTTATGTTATGTGTACTATTAAAAATATATAAATAATTAATAAAATATTAAAAAAAATATTAATGCACGTGATATAATTATTGGTAGACCATATAAAAAGACACAAAAAATAGGTAGATGAATTCTATTCCAAAGAAACACCATTGTATGCGATAAAGGATAAACATCATCAACACAAATATAAAAATTCATATAAAAATGATGGTTCATTGACAAATTGACATTACACAACTCAACCGCGATCTATCTTCGTGATTGCAAACGTCTATTAATATTCAAACATATAATCATAACAATAATAAATTATTATAAGATACATTGACGGCGAAAATATTTCTTTCACGATTGACATTAAAACGGTGACAAATATTCTATTTATATTTTTAAATTCTTAAATTTATAGCACACTTGTCATAAACCCACCCTTGTTTGTAGAAAAACAAGGGTAAACTACTCGAATTGTCACTTTTGTTTAGGGTTTGTACACTTTTGTTCACCAATTTTTAAAGTTGACCGTTATAGTCATTTACGTTTTCGATCTATAAACTTATGGTCATTGGGACGTTTGTTGTCGTTAAACGTTAACGAGAGGCTGATCTGAAACAATAAAAAGAAGAATAAATTACCTAGATAGTCCCTAAACTATTATTTCACTACTATTTGACCACCGAAATAAAAACAATTTTTAAAATTACACATTTAATTCTCCATATTTACAATTTTTTCTTTCTTCTCCTCTTCACCATCTTTCATATTCTTCTTCATCTAACCCAAATCCCTATTTTTTTACTATATTAATCCCCATTTTACACCGTATATTTTTTTACTAAACAAAATTATTTGACGGGGCATATAAATGCAACTAATATGAAACGAGAATTCGTGGCAGTCCTAACTTGTTGCAATGAAGAAGCTGGAAAGGGTTCATTGAGCTCGGCTTTCCATTCACGGAGCATCTGATGGACTTGCTCATCTAGAACTGCAACATCATTGTTGCGGCTTTCCTTCTTTGCAAACCGCAAATTCAAGAGCATTCCTTGTAGATAATCCACCCGATTTTCTACCTTGTCCTTAAAGAGTTTGTGGGATGCTGACTTGCAGTTGCTTTTTTACACTTTCCTCATTAGAATAAAAAGCCTCAACAGCTTCCACCAAACCCTGCAATCAAAAGCACAATAAAAATACAATTTAAGATCAACCCAGATAAAAACTGAATTCAATAATTGCTAATATTATTTGTAGCGACCTAAATTTTTTCAAATTCCACCGGATCGCTAAAAAGGGTAATAGGTTTCATTTTTTAAAAAATAATTTGAAAATGGGGGAGTCCTCTTAAAAATTCATGTTTTGAAAACAATAAAACTTGGAGTCACCACCGGCCACTAAGGTATGCCGGACACCATAAAAACCAGATATTCGTTTGAAAGCCGGTTCAGGAGTCGATTACAGATGGGGAAGTTTTTGGCACCCCACACCACCCAAAAATTGGTACCGTAAAAAGAAAATAAACAATTACCGCTTCTGTTAATATTAAACTTTCCAGATTAAAGTGAAGATTAAATTGAAATTTGGTTATAGATGCGTGTAAATTTTAAGGGCCTCGTTATTCGTGAGTAAATCGAAAAACCACCACCACTACGTTTGATACTGGCCACGTTTACTCACGAATAGCAAGGCTCTGCATTAATAGTTTAAATATTTGGATGCAACATAATAACATGGTATGACATAACATGTGAGCAATAAACTCGAATAACAAAATATCGAACAAAAATTAAACATGTATATGTAAATATAAGATGGCGAATAAACAAAAGATATCTAAATGCACATATGAAATATAAGAAATATATGAATATACATCATGTGAAAGCGTAAACAACATAGCAACATTGTAAAGCATATAATCTTAGCAACATATAATATGTACGACATAAAACGAACAATAATCAAAAGGAAGGAAATGTAAACAAAAGGAAATGTAATGGCAAAAATAAACATGCACATGCAAATACCAGAATGAACAAAACAAAAAGAACCGAGGCCTAAAGGGAGGTTTTACCAATGGAAAATGACCAAAATTAAAAAAATAAAAATATGGACTTAATAGGGTATTAACCCTTCTAAAATCGGTTCAATTAAAACAGAGGAGCAAATTAAAAAACAAGTAAAAAGGGAGGGACTGTGAAAGTAAATTAAAAATGTAGAATGGCTTAAAGGGATATTTTAAAAACACGAAAGGACTAAATGGGGAATATACCATTTAAAAACCGGGATTGACTTGGATTTGAGGGTGAAATTTTAATTCGGGGGAAAGAATGGGGGACCCAGGGTGTAGTTTTGAAATGCGGGGACCTTCCGCGCGTAAATGAATAATGCGAAGGGATTTATGATGTAATAAAACCTTTTTAAAAAAGGAAAGCGGTATAAAAAATTTATTTTGGGCAAAAAAAGCCCTTAATCCTTTTTTAAGAAATCACCCCACCCCCAATTTGGGAAAACTCTCTGAAACCATGGTATTCATCCCAAACTCAGAAACCACCGTCCATTGCAAAAACTAACGGGTACATCGTCGCACTCCGCTATACCAGCCACCGCTAATCGGTGATCAGAAATCTCGAACCAAACCCAAAACCTCATTTTTTACTCCGAACCCAAAAGCGACCTTCACTTAGCCCAAAAGACCTTACTTTTTCCTAGATCTAGAAAACTAACTCAGAAACCTCCCCCTTTTGAAACTCTTTTCGAACAAAATCGGCCAAAAACCCTTTCGGGTCTTCCTTCTTCACTGGTTTCCCTTGTACGACCGAGGAAGCCAAAGGGGTAAGCACTAGGAGAATCGTCCTTCATCGGACGAGGTCCTCGGATGACGGGAGTCGAAACGACGAAATGGGTAAAAAACTATACTTTCCTTTTTGCTTTTTTCTTTCCTATTACATGTATGCAAAAAAGAAACAAAGCGAAATACCTCCAAAATCTCTCGTATTGCTTTTTTTGAAAATCCCCAGGCAAAAGTCCCTTTTACAATGGTTCAGCTTTGTTTTTGGCCGAATTCATGTTGCTCTTTGTGATTGTCGGCCCTGATTTCATTATATTTTTTTGCATGCGTTTTTGGGTTCTGACTTGTTTGTCTTCTGTTGCATGTGCCACTGTGGGAGAGTCAGACACTGGAGGAAATCAAAATGGTCGCGTATGGGAGCCGGATGTGTGCGTGGTGTTAGCCAAAGAGCCACGAGTGAGCGCGTGGGGCGAGCCGAAGAGCCTCCCGTGGCCGCATGTAGAATCTGAAAGCTTCTCCGCTTCGATCCAAACTGTTGGTGTGCCCCTTGATCTAACAGCCACGATCGATGCGGAGCCAAGGGATATGACCCATTACTAGGGTTTTTCATCTGAGGTGCAATATGGACCGTTTGATCAGAAGCCAGATCTAACAGTTTGGATTTGGCTGCGCAAAGAATAATGATAATTAAGGTTTTTGCATGTAGGCTTAGGGTTTAGTTATTTGGGCCTTAATAGGCCGGCTATGTAATATTTTTAATGTTTTTGGGTTTTAATATTTTGTAAATGGACTTTCTAAATAAACATTTGGGCTTTTATTCTTTAGTTAATTAAATTTTTGTTTGGCTTTTCTATTTAAATATAATAATATAATAATAATACATAATAATATAATAAACCAAAATAATAATATGATAATAATAAGCAGATAATAATAATAATACAAAAACTGAAAATATATAATAACAAGCTAATAGTAATAAACATAATATTTATAATAACACTAATAATACCAATAATATTTTAGGATTTTTTATCAATAAATAATAATAAATAGAAAATCATAGATATAATATTTTGGGTTTTACATTAATGAATTATGAAATTAATTAATAATAATATATAAAAGAGTAATAATAACCAAAGCCCCTTATTTTAAAAACTAACAAAAGTAAAAATGGGTTAACACCCCGGATAAAATTAGTAATTACAACTGCCTCTCTTTGCTTATCCTCGTGTAACAAGAATAAAGCAAAGACCATAAGCACTAATTTTATCCAACTTCCCTGTCCGAAGATTCCAAGCTGCGAGTTTCTCCTATATAGAACTATTTACCCTTACTCTTCCTAAAATTCTAGGACTCCAAATTCTTCCCATGTAAGGCCTGAAGAAAAGAAGCCCCTGAAGTGATGCCCCGATCATTGATCGTCTTGGCATGGGGTGGTACCTCGCCTTGAGGATCCCGAAAGATGATGTCCCAATTTCTGGTTGCCTTGACACCGAACGATATCTTGCCTAGAGTCTACCGAAATGCCCCAATCTTTATCGCCTTGGCTTGGAGTGGTACATCGCCTTGAGGATCCTGATAGATGATGTCCCAATTTTTGGTCGCCTTAACACTGAACGATATCTTACCAAGAGACTACTGGAATGCCCCGATCTTTGTCGTCTTGGCATGGGGCGGTACCTCGCCTTGAGGATCTCGACAAATGATGTCCCGATTTTTGGTCCCCTTAACATCGATTGATATCCCGCCTAAAGTCTACCGAAATGCCCTGATCTTTATCATCTTGGCATGGAATGGTACCTTGCCTTGAGGATCCCGACAGATGATGTCTCGATTTCTGGTATTCTTGACACTGAACGATATCTCGCCTAGAGACTATCGGAATGCCCGATATTTATCGTCTTGGCATGAGATGTTCGTCGCTCCCAAAGAGATAGAGATTGGTGAACTTTTGATCAAGTTAAAAGATTCTTGACTCTTTGTTGGTATCTACTTCTTCTTTCCTGAAACATAGGATCCACTTTCTGTTGTTTTTAAAATACCTAAAAGAAACAGACACAATGATTTGATGATGCTAGTTAGCATACTCCTACCTTAAGGATGCCTAACAATTCATGATGCATAACAAATAAATTTAGTCAATGCTCGGATGCCTTCTGTCTTGTCTTCTTGTTTTGGCTTTCTTTCGCTTTCTTCTTTGTCTTTGCATATTTGTTGCCTCGCTTTGTGTCAGGACTCAGCCCCCGAAAACCCTAATATTCTCCAAAACTTAGCTCTAAATCGTCATTTTGGGTTTTCACTTTAGGGATTTTTTTTCAAAATGCCTTTTCGAGTTTTCACTTTTTTTTTTATTTTCTTTTTAAAGCGCCGTTCGAGTTTTCACTTTAGATTTTTTTCTTTAGATTTTTTTCTTTTTTTTCTTTTCTTTTTTCTAGGGGCACCCTTTCGGGTTTTTGCCTCTGGCTCTCTCATTTTGGACTTCGACACAGAGGGCATTCGTCATATTTTTAGTAAATCCTGTTAACTCTGCATTCAATGCCCTCCAGCCTCGACTTTGGCGGACTCCTTTTGAAAGAATCAATTTTTGTCTTGGAACAACTTGCACTTAATAGGTTAAATCATAGTAATGCCAAGAAATCTTTTGTTTTTCAATAATCTACATCAATCTATTTGCAGATGCTCATGAAATAAACAAAGGAAGAGAGGGAATAAAATTTCATTAATATTTGAAGAGATGTTGGAATAATTTGAAAGTCATGACAAATATGAGAATGAAAAAGATATAAGTAGTACAGGGTGCAACATCCCGATCATCGATTGTATGAATGATGCGAGAGCCCGTCGACTGTGGTAGATCTCTCACTCGTCGTCCTTGACTGAAATTTTTGATAACCAAAAGGGATTCCACCATAAATCGAAGTAGGGCCCCTCAACTAGAATAAAGCATATCAATTAGATACCGAACCTCAAAATTTATCTAAACCATCCTTTTCAGATTTTTGATTCAGATCCTCCTTCGGTTTTAAGATGCTTATTTTCGGGTTTTCATCTTGAACCCTCCATTTTTTAAGCATAGTACTTCTTGACGAAGTCCAAATTTATAGGATTGCTCAATTTTTTCCCATCCATTTTTGCTAAAATCAATGCTCCCCCAGAGAAGGCCTTTTTAATAACATAACGCCCTTCCCAGTTAGGCATCTACTTTCCTCGAAAGTCCTTTTGAATTGACAAGATCTTCTTAAGCACCAGATCCCCTTCTTAAAACTCTCTCGGGCAAACATTCTTGTTGTAAGCACGCATCATCCTCTTCTGATACATTTGGCCATGACAGATGGCCCTCAATTTTTTTCTTCGACGGGGTTTAATTGATCAAACCTAGCTTGCATCCATTCGACCTCATCTAACATCACCTCTTTCAAAATTCAAAGTGATGCAATTTCTACCTCAATATGTAATACCGCTTCCGTACCATAGACCAAGGAATACGGCGTTGCTCCTGTGGATGTTCTCACAGATGTTCGATAAGCGAACAATGCAAATGATAGCATCTCATGCTAGTCCTTGAAAGTGTCTGTAGTCTTTTCTATGATTTTATTTATATTCTTGTTTGCCGCTTTCACCACCCTGTTCATCTTGGGCTGATAAGTAGTGGAATTGTGGTGTACAATCTTAAACTATTCACACACTTCAGTCATCATTTTGTTGTTCAAATTGGAAGCATTGTCGGTAATGATTCTTTCTGGAAAACCATAACGACAGATAATTTCTTTTTCCAAGAACTTGCATATTGTTGCTCTCATGATGTTAGCATAAGAAGCGGCTTCTACCCATTTGGTGAAGTAATCGATAGCTACTAGGATGAAGCGATGCCCATTAGAGGCTTTCAGGTGTATTTGACCAATAACATCCATGCTCTAAGCAGCGAAAGGCTACGGTGAATTCATGGTGTGGAGTGGCACCGGTGGAGAATGTATATTGTTTGTATAGATCTAACATTTGTGACATTTCTTTGCATAATCAATGCAGTCTCCCTTCATGGTTGACCAGAAGTAATCATATCTCATTATCTTTCTAGCCATTGAGAAACCGTTGGCATGGGTCCTGCACAAACCATCATGTACCTCAACTAAAATGGTCTTAGCTTCTCGAGCATTGACACATCTCAACATTATATGGTCCTTACTCCTCTTGTACAAATCCTTTCCGTCGAGGACATACCCCAACGCCAACCTTCTAATGGTTCTTTTATCATTATCGTTGGCCTCTTTTGGGTAGACCTGGAATTTGATGTACTAGAGGATATCGTAGTACCATGGATTGCTATCCACTTCCTCTTCCAAATTATAGCAATGGGCCGGTACCTCAAAAATTTGCATCTCGATTGGCTTTATTTCGGCCTTCGGGCTTGCCTCGAACATGGAGGCCAAAGTTGCTAGGCGTCAGCCATTTGATTATCTTCTCTTGGTAAATAGGCAAAACTAATTTCTTCAAAGTCTTTAACCAGCTCTTGTATCAAATCGTAGTACTTGACTAACTTTGGATCTCTTGTTTCCCATTCTTTTTGAAGCTGGTAGATTACCAAGGACGAATCTCCAAAAACTTGAAACACCTTCATATTCCTTTCTATGGCCGCGCGGAGCCCCATGACACAAGCCTCATATTCGTTTATATTATTGGTACAGAAGAATTCTAACCTACTTGTAAAGGGGTAGTAGACCTCTTCGGGGGAAATTAACACTGCCCCAATTCTATATTCTAGGGCATTGAATGCTCTATCAAAATAAAGCTTCCAAGGGTCATCTTCTAAAATGGTCATCTCTTCAAGCAAAGCACATATCATATCTTCATTTGGGAAACTAAAATCCAACATCTCGTAATCGTCTGAAGCTCGGCTTGCCAAGAAATCTGCCACCACACTTTCCTTTACCGTTTTTTAGCTTACATAAACTATATCAAATTTTAGCAATAACATTTACCAACGGGCCATTTTCTCGGTTAGTGCAAGTGCTTCCATCAAAAATCTCAATAGATCTAATCGAGAAATCAAGCAAGTGGTATGATACAACATGTATTGCCTGAGTCGCTTGGTAGCCCACACTAGGGCACAACATAGCTTATGGATTAGTGTGTACCATGTTTCGCACTCGGTAAACTTCTTGCTCAACTAATAAATAGCTCTTTCTTTCTTGCACCTACGCCACTAAAATTAGGGAATTGGTCAAATACTTATTGATCTTCTTTAGGGACTCTTGGAAATCTTCATCTCATATCATTGGGTTGTTCTTTCAGAGTAGTCTGAAGATAAGGTCACATTTATATGTCAATTGAGAGATAAACCGAGTGTAATCACTCATTTTTATCTGAGTTTGTTAATATTGTGCCGTAATAATATAGTAATTGGTTAATATTGTCACGTGTTTACATATATGTATGTATGTACATGTGATTAATGCATGCGTAATATCTATATGTGTGGATATTCATGTTGATTATGTGTGTGATTGTGTATGCATGTAGGATTGTATATGATATTAATTAAATTGTGTAATATATTAATATTTGTATATATGTTTGCATGAGTGTATTATTAAAATCATTATTACGTATACGAAAGAGTATTGCATGAATTGTATATGTGTGTACGTAAGCATGTATGTGTATGTGTCCATGTACGTGTACGTTTATATGCGTGTATATATACGTATTAATTATTATTATTATTAATATTATTATTACTATTGTAAACAGATAAAGTGTCATAAACCCAAAAAAATATAATAGTAAATTAATATCGAGTCCATTATAATTTACAAACCCACAATCTTTTACATTGGGCCCTAACCGGCCAGCCCACATCCTAAGAAACCCTAACCCACAATCTTGCGCAGCTGCACGAGGGCCCTTTGATCAGATCTGGATCCAACGGCCACGATTGAAGCATAAAGACGCCTCATCTACCGCGTGAAGTCCACGCGCGGGCTGTTGGGTTCCCCACTCGCGCGTGTGAGACGTGCAAGACCGTCTATCTTCTTCAGGCCACGTGGCGCGATCCCAAACCAATGTATCATTTCCGAGGCCTCATCTCAGCCACCCGATCATCGAGCAGTCCTAGCCGTTGGATCAGATCTGATCCAACGGATAGGAACGATTCTGGCGATAATAATCGCCTCACCTCCCGAGACGCCAGTCTGCGCAGACGAACGATCACTTCCACCACGCCGCTCCCCATGCCGGCCGTACCAACCACCAAGTATGGCCGGACATGCCAAAGACGCAAACACAAAAAGACATCAGAAAATCAGATCAGAAAAGAGATATCTTATGTACTAGTCTAAGAAAAACCAAAAAGGCAGAGAAGATATATGTAACAAAAAAGAAACGAAAGAGGGGAGTTCAGTTGTAACCCACTTTTTCAGAAATACAAACAAGTCTCATCCTTTCGTTCTTTTCTCAAAAAACTTACAAGATCATACAAAGGTATCCATCCATCTTGAATGTTGCATGCATGTATGTATTCTAAAAATAAGGAAGGAAAAGGAGAGTGAGGTTTTACCTTCGGTGGTCAGTTCCTCTACTGGCAACAAGCCTTAATCTGGTGAGCCGGCTAAAAGGGGAAGTTGTTCCTTCGGTCTAGATAAAAAAAACATATACGGTTTTCGTTTTTCTTTTCTTAGATCTAGGACAAAGAGGGGTTTTTTTCTCCAAATCCAAGTTCGGATTCGAGTTTAGGGTGAAGTAAGGTTCATTTCGATGTTTTTTTGGCTCACCGGCGTCGGCTAGCGGCGGCCGGCGGCGGAGAGGACGACGGTTGGCCGCCGGTTTCTGGGTTCATCATAGGTTCATGGGAAGAGTTGAGAGCAAAGACGAAAGGGATAGTTATTATAAAACGGGTTTTGGAAGAAAAATGGGAAAAGTTTAAGTCTGGGCAGAAGAAAGGGGTTTTATAGGTGTTTTTATTTTATGAAATGGTGAAATTCTGTAATAAATCCCCCTGCGTTTTCGATATTTTCGTTTTTGTCTCACCGTAGGGGATATTTACAACTTTGGTCCCCCTCATATTTTGAAATCTTGCAATCCAGTCCCTAAATTAAATTGAATCAGTTTTTAAATGGCGAAATTACCTCACTAGTCCCACCGCGTTTTTGAAATTTTCACTTCGAGTCTGCCCCTTGGTCCAATTCTGATTTGATCCTTTCAAGTTCGGTCCTGCTTGCATTTTCGTCCCTAAATCGCATATTATTGTCCTTTAATTTATGTTCCTTATGTTTATTTCTTTTCATTTCAGTCCTGATTCCATGTAAATATTCATGTTCGTTTATTATAATCGTGTATGTTGATGTAGCCTTTTGCCTTTTCATATATCCCTCGTATATGCTTTGTATTTTCATGTTTACATGTATATGTGTGTTAAGTTTATGGTGATTATGTATTTTTATGCATTTGTTCGGTTATTCGTATCACACATATTAGATTGATATTTGAGTTGGCTCGAACACAACCTGCTTTATATTTTAGCATGTATTGCATGTTTTCTTTGCTTTTAGGCTATGTGTTGGTATATTTTCTTGGTCATGTATAATGCTATATTTTACGTATGTTACAATGTGTCTTATTGTAATATGTACATTTTTGTAATATGTGTTTTTGTTCCATGCCTTGTAATTGTGACATGTTAGGTTTATTTTTAGTCATGATTAGGGATAATTTGTATGCATGTATGTTTTTGATTAGTATTTTATTTATGTTCTGTTAATAGTTTATTATGTGAATATTTACTGTATTTAAATTATTGGCCATGTTTAATATTTTGTTCACTAAGGTTGTATAATGGAATATAAATTGTCAATGCGGTGTCCTTTTATCCGAGCGTAAACGGGGCCAGTATCAGGCGTAGTGATAGTGGTTGGGCGTTTACTCTCGGATAACGGGGCCTTTAAAATTTATTCGCAATTATAACCGAATTTTAAACTAATCGTCACTTTAACCCGGAAAATCCAATATTAATAAAGCGGTAATTATTAAAGTACCAAATTTGGGCGGTGTGGGGGTGCTAATCCTTCCCCATCCGTAACCGACTCCCGAACCCAACAGTTTTTAAATCTCTGGTTTTATGGTGTCCAGCCTACCTAAGTGGCCAGTGGCGACTCCAATTTTTAATAAAATGCGGTTTTTTCTTAAACCCCACAGAATAAACGTTTTATATCCGAAAAATTACAAACACTTCGAAAACCTACTTTTTTTAGCGAAAAGGGACATCACTACAGATGGCGACTCCGCTGGGGACAATTTTTTGTTTTTCAACAAGAAGAGAGTCAAGCTTTTTAAAATAATTATCGCTTTATTAATATTAGAAATTCTGGGTTAAAGTGACTATTAAATTAACATTCGGTTATAATTGCGCGTTTATTTTAACGCATTTAAAATATGACATATAAACCCGTTTTTTAAGTGGGGGGAAAACGCTAATGCTTTCGTGGAGATATCGTTCTCCCGTATGGGCCTAGCAAGTACCTTCGGGGCTCGAGTACCTTATGCTTTCGTAAGGATATCGTTCCTTCGTACGGGCATAAGCGAACGGGTCCCCCTGAATTGAACCCGGTTGAAAAGAGTCTATAATGGGTGATGATCGGGGGCCTTGCTACTCTTAGTAGAGGACAGCAAGGACAATTCGGGTACCTTCTAGAACCAAGACTGCATGTATAGAATACATAGAAACCTACCCATTTAGAGCCATGCGGATAACCTTAGGTTTTAGTCGGGATAAATAGGGTTGTTTTGTGTGTTTATTCTGTTTAATTCTGTCCTTTTATTTATATATTTATTAATTTTATCTGGTACTGACTTGTTTTCTTTTTCGCTTTTGTTTTTTTTCATACATCATACATTTGCATCACATAAAGGTAATGGATCAAGTGGTTTGCCCGATCGGAAAGTCTTTCACCATGGAAAAAAGGTGTCTTAGGAAAGAAGAGCTTAATTTGTCAGTCAGACATTGGTCAGAGGTCAACCAGAAAACCCAAGGGGACAGTTCGCCGAACGAACGCGTAATAGCAGGGTACACTTATGTGAGTCTCCAACAGAACAACTTATGGGATCTTCAAAGCATTTGGGAAAGATGGGACCGAAGACTACAAGACTTGTTTTGCGATAGTTATGGCGACATTGCACAACTGTTATATGTTCAGGTTAACCAGCCCCTGCTCCGAGCTATTATCCAATTCTGGAATCCGGCCTTTTGCTGCTTCACCTTCAATGGGCAGGACATGATGCCTACAGTAGAAGAATACACTGCTTTACTTAACCAGAAGAACATTCAGGAAGATTGGATCTACGCGAAGCCTCCGAGGAATCAGAATTACACTGCGAAGCTCAAAACCTTTGCAGGAATGAGTGACGATTGGGTTAATGGCCTGCTTCATCTCCGAGGAGACAATACAGTCTTTGCATGGGAAAGTATTCGGGACATCATACCGACACATCCATACGAGGCAAAGAAGATGGACCTATTCGCCTTAGGAATATATGGCTTGGTGATCTTTCCAAGAGTACTTGGGAACATTGACATAGCCATTCTGGACTTGTTTGAGCGTGTGAAACGGAAAGCAAACCCAGTACCAGCAATCTTGGCCGAGATTTTCATTTCCTTAAACGCTAGCCGAAAGCATGAAGAAGGACGTTTTCGAGGATGTGCATAACTGTTACAGGTATGGATTCAGAGTCACATGTGGAAGACACCGACGAGGGTCCTGCCGGGGATATCCTTCCAAGGTTTTTCGCCTTTACGGGAGTACTTAGCACAAGAATGGCGAGAGGACTTGAAAACAAAAATGTGGACTAGTTTCTTCAGGAACATTCAAGACGAAGACATAGCATGGAGGGTCCCATGGCTCGGTAAAGTTAATTACTTTCTGTACAGTTGTGGTGATTTCAACTGGCTGATGATGTTGGGATTGCACGGAGGGATCGCCTGTGCTTCGCTTTTAGTGTCTCGATAGTTCGGATCACGAAAGTTCATTCCCAATACCGCCGGGTTAAGCCAAACTGAATTTCTTTTCAAAGGAGAGTTCCAAGGAAAAATTCAGACCATCATGAGGGCCTGGTACCAATGTTACCGGATCAGGGTGGAAGGAGATACCGAGCACATGACTACCCCAGACTACGATCTTTGGAGACGTTTGAGGGTTAATAATGTGATTCCTGAATTTGATCAAGGACCAGCAGTGTCACTCGAGGAGCTTACAAGGGTGGTACCGTCTGAAACTGACATCTTACGGAATGAACTCGAAGAAATTAAAAGGAAAATGGACATCCAACAGACTCAACATGCGAGCGAGCTCTATAAGGCAAGCTTAGAGGTTGACGAGCGGGATGGGATCATTAGGCAGTTGAAGAAATTAAATGCAGATTTGAGCGACAAGAACGCTCTTTATCAAAAAGATGCCCTTCTACTACAAGCAAAAATACAGAAGGTCGGCCGAAGTCAATTCATAGCTGTGGAAAAAGAAAGAATGAATGGTATCCGTTTGGTGGAAGAAGAACGAGAAATTAGCAAGATAGCGATCGAGAAGGAGATAGAAAGCTGCCGGTCGGCTATGGAAGAAGAAAAACGGTCCTCCAAGAAGGCCATTGACCAAGAAAAAGAAAGACTCAGGCAAGAAATCAACAAGGGAAAACAAGCTGTCCATCATGAGAGAGAAAACGCCGCCGTATGGAAAAGAAAGTCCATGAGTAGCCGGAATAGACTGTTAGAGATGCAAAAGTTGTACGATGACACTATTCAAAATCTGGAGCAAAGCCAAAGTCAGAATGGCGAATTAAAAGGAAAGGTGGCGGAAGTTGAACACTCCCTTCGAACGTACTGCCAGAGAAATGGTTTCGCTGAGCTACAAGAAAGAGAGCGCGAAGTAGGCGTGTTACGAGCACGAATTAAGTCCCTCGAAGCAACTGTTGAGGATTACAAGGAAAGAATTAGTGTGTTCGAGGAGGCTGCAGCCGGAGGGGACACCTATTGGCAAAGGAGACTGCGTGACGCTGCCCGGATGGTACAGGATAGGGACCAATATTACGCAAACTTGATGGTGGACATACAACGAGTCGCCAGGCATGTGAATGATTTGGCCACCGAGGCTGAAACACTCCGACCTTTCATAGTCCCAGAAATGGAAGAAGCTCCCAGGTTCTTCAAGTTGCTCAAAGCAATTGGAAGATTAAGAGATAGAGCTAGGACTTATCTATAGGACTCTGTGTTGTAATTAGATCTTTTGTATTAGGAATCTTTATTTTGTAATACGAACTCTGTTGTAATCTAGACCCTTTAATTCCCGTGGAAGTAGTTCAAAAGGGTGATTACCAGCGGAATCAGTACCTTATCTGCATACATTCTTGCATTGCATCATGACATTCGCATCATTATACATGCATTTATTTTCTTGCAACCATATTAACGTTATGAATATTGTGGCAGTGTGTAGTTAACCCGCAATCATTCATCATCCATACCTTACCCGATTACAAAGCAAGCTCATGGAAGACAGGATAATCAGTCTAGAAAAGGGGCAAAAAGAGCTCGAGGCAAGGCTTGAAGAGGCTCAAAGAAGCCTCAGTGACCAGATTGCTCAGTCACAAGCATCGATAGTATCCGACATAACCGTACTGTTGGCTAAAAGTCTTGGAAAAATAGTGGAAGGAGAAACCGTTCAAGAGCCAGAGGGTACCCCAGCTCACTATAAGGTTCAACCAGCTGCACCAAATCCGGCTAGAAAGATGTATATCGACCCTGCTGGAATGACAGCTAGTCTTCAGATAGGGGCACCTGAAACTCAACCCCTCGACACTGAAGCACCCTATGAAGAGGAGGTGCCAGACCTGAATATGGTCGAAAGGATCAGGACAGAGGTAGAGAAAAAGTGGGAGGAGAGGTTTGACCTCATGGAGGAAAAATTTAAAACGTTACAATCTATGGAAGAGTTAGGAAATGACGCTAGCGACTTAAGTCTGGTGTCCGATCTTGTCCTACCGCCAAAATTTAAAACACCAGAGTTCGACAAATACGATGAAACCACGTGTCCTTCCGCGCACATAACAATGTACTGTCAAAAGATGGCGGCCTACCTTAAGGAAGAAAAGCTACTAATCCATTGTTTCCAGGACAGCCTAACTGGAGCGGCGTTACGGTGGTACACCCAGTTGAGCAAGACGAATGTTAAGACATGGAAAGATCTATCGAGAGCATTCATTGAGCTATATAAGCATGTAACATATATGACCCCCAGTAGAATTATGTTGGAAAATATGGGGCAGAAGTCCAACGAAAGTCTACGGCAATACGCTCAAAGGTGGCGGGAAGTGGCCGCCCAAATTCAGCCACCCCTCCCGGAACATGAAATTACGCCGTTATTTGTTAATACTTTGAAAGGGGCACTCTTTGATTGCCTCATTAATAACACAACACAGTGTTTTGCTGACTTAATCAGGACTGTGGAGTCCCTTGAATTGGCAATTAAGAGTGGTAGGATCGATAGCGGGGAAGGGCCTCGGAAATATAGCAAGAGGAATGAAGTAAACGCCACCAGCACTTACACCACCCCGAAGAACTTCACAGTCTCACAACCACAAGCACCTGTGGGAAAAACACAAAACTCGAATCAAAGAGAGGAGAGAATCTCCAGAAAAGAGAAATAGAGGAAAACTTTCACTCCCCTACCTATTTCGTACTCGGAGCTTTATTCCAGTTGTATGAAGCGGACCTGGTCCGTCCATACATCGTTACTCCTTTCAAGCCGCCCTTCCCTTCTTGGTATAATCCGAACGCACATTGCGACTATTACGGCGGTGCCCCTGGACATCCCACCGAGAACTGCCTTGCCTTCAAAAAACTTGTGCAGAATTTAATCGATTCTGGGATATTGAAGTTTGAAGAACCAAGTGTAGCTACTAACCCGCTACCTAATCATGGGAGCAGATGAGTAAATGTTATTGAAGAATACTTTACCAGGAGGATTAAGGATGATGTGTCAGAAATCAAATCTCCTTTACGGTGGGCATTTCAACAGTTATGCATGGCCCGTGTGATCGACAAAGGCATGATAATAAGGCAGAAGGGATGTGGAGTGTATTGCGAATTCCACCAGAATGAAGGGCATGACATCCAAGAGTGCGATGAGTTCAAGAGATTGGTACAACAATTGATGAATGAAAAGCAAATAGAATTCTTCGAGGAGCCCATGGGAAAGAATGGGTCGGACGTACATATGACGGATAATCCCAAATCTAAATACGGGAAGGATAGACCTTTTATCATCTCTCCCAGGCCAGGGAATGCAGGTGCCTCCCAAGGAGAAACTAACAAGATAAGTCCTAGGATCATCATTTCAGCACCATCCCTGTTCCCATTCAAGGATATGCGGCAAACCCCCTGGAATTATGCTATAAATGTGACCACGCCAGAAAAACTAGAACATGGTAAGGTAAAAGAGCCTACGCTAAAAGACCAACAAAGCCAGAGCGATGTAAATGTTGGTGAGGCGGGCCATTTCACAAGGAGCGGCATATGTTATTCCTCTGAGGCTTTGAGAGCAGCTGAAACAGATAAGGGAAAGAATACAACAGTTAGCCCCACGTAGATATTTGGAGAAGAACCTCCCCCAAAGATGAATGAGCCGGTAACTGAGGCCCAGGCCAAAGAATTTCTGAAGTTCTTGAGACATAGCGAGTACAACGTAGTGGAACAACTACGAAAGCAACCGGCTAGGATCACAGTACTGGAATTACTCTTGAGTTCAGAAAAGCACCGGGAGACACTATTAAAAGTACTAAATCAAACTTTTGTGCCCCAGGATATTTCTGTGACAAACCTGGACAGGATAGTGGGGCATATCACTGCCTATAATCATATAACATTCAGTGATGATGAGATCCCAGAGGGAGGAATGAGGTCCACCAAAGCCCTTAACATCACAACTCACTGCAAAGGGTATGTAGTACCTGGCTTACTGATTGACAATGGCTCAGCATTGAACGTTCTGCCTATGGTGACCCTGCAAAAACTACCAATAGATGGTTCTCACCTAAAGCCCTGCCACAATTCAGTAAGAGCCTTTGATGGTACGCAAAGAGGAACAATGGGGAAAATTGAGGTGCCTCTATTGATCGGACCGACTGAGTATGTGATCGATTTTGTGGTAATGGACATAAAACCATCTTACAGCTGCTTATTGGGAAGGCCATGGATACACTCCGCAGGAGTTGTCCCCTCATCATTGCATCAGAAATTAAAATTTGTAGTCGAAGGCAAATTGGTCACAGTAGAGGCTGAGTAGGAAATTGTTGCTTCTGTGACATTTGACGCCCCCTATATTCAAAATGACGAAGATGCTGCAGAATGCTCATTCCGAGCATTAGAACTAGTGAATGCCACGTTCGTTTCGGAGGGAAGTTGGATCCCCTATCCCAGGTTATCTAATTGTACCAAGATGACCGTCGCAGAAACTTTGGGCCGAGGAGCCAAAGTAGGAAAGGGGCTGGGGAAGAAATTACAAGGAAACCTAAGAGCCAAAAATATGATAACCAAGAAGGATCGTTTTAGGCTGGGTTACAAACCAAGTGTCCAACAGAGAAAAGAGGAATACAAGAGAAAGGAAGAGCAAAGAAAAGCCAGATTTAAAGGAGAAGACATTCCGTGGAGACCAATGTCCTTTCCTAGTTTAAAAACCACTTTTGTCTCCGGAGGATTCTACCAGCCAGGTCAAGAGGTTGAAGAGGAAATTAAGGAAAATGACGTACTCAACCAGGAGGAGACATTCAATGAATCACTTGAAGGGATGCACATCAACATGATAGCTGAAAAAGACCGAGGTAGCAAAATGTTGACCAACATCCGCCCCTGCCGTCCCGGGGAAACACTCGATAACTGGAGCTGCATTGATCTACCTATGGTTTTTAGGAATAGACCAGAGTAATGCTCCGAATCAACCTTTTGTTTTTGCCCGTAAACAATGGGGATCTCTTGTATAGGGCACCTATGTTAACTTTTTGATTGAAATGAAAATATCCCCACTTTCCTGAATGACCAAAGTTTCATTTATTTCATTCATGCATTCTTCATGTTCATTCCCTTCATATAAAGCCATCTTCTTCCCAATACAATTCATTCTCATTTAATGCAGGTCACTCATGATTGACTATATGAATGATACCGGATCCAATCCTGGAGTGAATTTTGAATGCCCCGAGGTCTCAGAGGGAATTGAGGAAGAAGATGATGAGATAGAAAGTGAGGTCCCATAAGAGTTGAAGAGAATGGTGGCCAACGAAGAAAGGTAGATCATGCCCCACCAAGAAGAAACAGAAGTTGTAAACTTGTGGACTGAAGAAGAGAGAAAAGAAGTAAAAGTAGGAACGACGATTTCCTCAAAAACCAAGCACGAACTGATAACCCTACTTCAGGAATTCAAGGATGTTTACTTATCAAGATATGCCAGGGTTGAATACCGATATAGTGGTGCACAAATTGACAACAAAACCGGAGTGCAAACCAATACAACAAAAACTTCGGAGAATGAGACCAGATATGTTGTTAAAGATCCGAGAAGAAGTAAAAAAATAGTTTGATGCTGGTTTCTTGGAGGTAGCCAAATACCCCAAATGGGTCGCAAACATTGTACCAGTACCAAAGAAGGACGGGAAAGTTCGTATGTGTGTAGATTATAGGGATCTAAACCGAGCCAGCCCTAAAGACAACTTCTCCTTACCACATATTGACACTATGGTTGACAACACTGCAGGACACTCATGGTTTTCATTCATGGACGGCTTCTCAGGGTACAACCAGATAAAGATGGACTTTAACGACATGGAGAAAACTACATTCATAACCATGTGGGGGCACTTTTTGTTATCGGGTGATGCCGTTTGGGCTAAAGAACGCAGGGGCAACATACCAAAGAGCAATGATGACTCTTTTCCATGACATGATGCACAAAGAAATAGAAGTATACGTGGACGACATGATTGCCAAATCTCGAACAGAGGATGAGCACCTACAGAACTTGAGAAAACTATTCCAAAGGCTACGGAAGTACCAGCTGAGGCTCAATCCGGATAAAGTGAAGGCCATTCAGGATCTCTCACCACCCCACACTCAGAAGGAAGTTCGCGGCTTCCTGGGGAGGTTAAATTATATCTCTCGTTTCATTTCCCAATTAACCGACCGATGTGACCCGGTCTTCAGACTTCTTAGAAAGAATAATCCTGGTGTGTGGGATGAGGAATGTCAAGGAGCCCTAGAAAAGATCAAAAAGTACATGACAAATGCTCCGATTTTAGTCGCACTAGTACCAGATCGACCATTAATTCTCTACTTGACAGTCTTTGAAAATTCAATGGGATGCGTATTGGGGCAACACGATGAGTCAAGAAAAAGGGAGCAAGCCATCTATTACCTAAGCAGGAAATTCAATGATTGCGAAACGCGGTACCCGCCAGTGCAGAAGCTGTGTTGTGCTCTAGTTTGGGCTACCAAGCGGCTTAGGCAGTATATGCTGTACCATACTACTTGGTTGATATCCAAGCTAGACCTATTGAAGTTCTTAATGGAAGCGTCAGCACTAACAGGAAGGATGGCTCGATGGCAGATACTCTTATCTGAATTCGATATTGTATACGTGAGCCAGAAAGCTGTAAAGGGAAGTGCCGTAGCATATTTCCTAGCTAGTCGCGCTTCGGACGACTATGAGGCATTGAACTTTAATTTCCCAGACGAGGACTTGATGTGCATTACAACCGAGGAAGAGGTTTCAGATGATAAATCGTGGAAGCTTTACTTCGATGGAGCCTCTAATGTCCTCGGACATGGGATAGGAGTCGTGCTAATTTCTCCTGAGGATGTCTATTATCCCTTCACCAGTAGATTAGAATTCTTCTATACCAACAATATAGCTGAATACGAAGCTTGCGTTATGGGACTAAACTCATCTATTGAAAGAAAGGTTAAGGAACTTCGAGTATTCGGAGATTCGTCCTTAGTAATTTACCAATTGCGTGGGGAATGAGAAACCAGGGACCCGAAGTTGGTCAAATATTATGAATTGATTCAAGAGCTCACCAAAGAGTTCGAAAGGGTCAGCTTCAATTACCTTCCCCGAGAAGAAAATCAGATGGCAGACGCCTTAGCGACCCTGACATCCATGTTCAAAACAAACACTGGGGCAAAAATGAAGCCCATTGAGATGCAGACGTTTGAAAGGCCTGCTCATTGTTGTAATGTACAGGAAGAGATTGATGAAAACCCATGGTACTATGACATCTTGCAATATGTCAAGCTTCGAAAGTATCCAGAAGGGGCAAATGACAATGACAGAAAAACACTCTGAAAAATGGCAACAAGATATGTCTTGGATGGGGAGATCCTATATAAGAGAAGTCATGATCAGACATTGCTGAGATGTGTGGATGCCTGGGAGGCGAAAGAGATTTTAGTCGAGGTACATGATGGGCTCTGTGGAACGCACGCCAACGGGCTGTCTATAGCCCGGAAAATTATGAGATATGGCTATTTCTGGTTAACCATGGAGGGAGATTGTATTGATTACGCCAGGAAATGCCACAAATGCCAAATTTACGCTGACAAGATTCACGCACCTCCATCGCCTTTACACACCATGAATTATCCATGGCCTTTTGCAGCGTGGGGCATGGATGTCATCGGGCAGATTCATCCGAAAGCTTCCAATGGACACCGTTTCATTTTGGTCGCCATAGACTATTTCACTAAATGGGTAGAGGCAGCGTCTTACGCCAACATCACAAGGACTACAGTATGTAAGTTCTTAAAGAAGGAGATTATTTGTCGATACGGATTGCCAGAAAGGGTCATCACCGACAACGCTTCCAATCTGAATAACAAAATGATAACGGACGTGTGCACTCAAGTCAAGATAACACACCATAATTTCACAGTCTATCGTCCTAAAATGAATGGGGCAATGGAAGCAGCAAACAAGAACATAAAGAAGATCATAGCAAAGACGACGGATACCTACAAGGATTGGCATGAGAAGTTGCCATTTGCCCTTTTCGCCTATAGGACGTCCGTTCGCACATCAACAGGGGCAACACCCTACTCCTTGGTGTATGGTACCGAAGCAGTACTCCCCATCGAGGAAGAGATCCCGTCTCTCTAGGTCTTAAATGAAGTAAAATTGGAAGAAGCCGAATGGGTGCAGGCCAGACTCGACCAGCTAAATCTCATTGATGAAAAGAGACTAAAGGCCATTTGTCATGGTCAGATGTACCAAAAGCGGATGATGCAGGCATACAACAAAAATGTGCGCCCAAGAGAATTCAGAGAGGGGGATCTGGTGCTCAAGAAAATCCTCCCGATTCAGAAAGATTCTCGAGGAAAGTGGATGCCCAACTAGGAAGGGCCGTACGTGGTAAAAAAGCCTTCTCAGGAGGAGCCCTAATCCTAACAGAAATGGATGGAGACGAGCTGAAAAACCCTATAAATTTTGATGCTGTTAAGAAATACTATCTTTGAAAAAAAGAAGAAGAAAAGAACAAAAATGGAGAGCTTAGGGCGAAAACCTGAAATAGGGCGTCTTGAAGTAAAGGGAGGACCCGAGTTGAAAACCCGTAAAGGGCGGCTCAGATAAATTAAAAGGTTGGATATCCGAAGAAAAGGGTTATCCCCATGAACACTGTGAAGAGGGAGCTTCAGGCAAAAGATTCTACGCCGGTTGACAGGATCATGTATCGATCATTCATATCGAAGATAATGAGGGATCTTGTATTTCATACTTAACTTTTCTTCTTTCTCATATGTGTCATACCTCTTTTAAGATATCCCAAGCCCTTAATCATAATAAAATCGTGTTTTTGAGCATCAATTCCTTGCCTTCTTGTTAATTTCAGACAAATAAGCTAACGCAGGCTTATGGTAAAACAAGAGATTTCTGAGCATTACTGTGATCTAACCTTAAAAATGCATGTGATTAGAAAACAATGTTAACTTCGCCCTCTAGCTCCCTACATAACGGCTGTTGATAGGGAGGGCGGAAAGCTTCAAACAACCGGATAGGATGACCAATGGTGTACGCCCTGCTTATTCAAAGAAAGCATGCGAGATAACAAGAGAGATCTCCCGGGTGAAAACCCAGAAGGGCACTCCTAAAAAAAACTCTAAAGTGAAAACCTGAAAGGGCACTTTAGAATCCCAAGTCAGAAATTGAGAAAAAGAAAGGTTGGAATGGTTGAACCCGACAGTGAAGTGGGGTATCGCCGCCCGTGAAAAAGGAGAAAGTGAACAACGAGATCGAATAAGGACTAAAGCAAGCCCACCAAGATATTGACACTCATGCATCATGAATAGTCAGACATCACTAGGATTAGGAGCATGTCAATTCATTTGTCATAGCATTTTGTTTTATCTTAGACAGGTATCTATGGATTCAAAGAGACATCGGTAGCCATCGTGGTGTGAATCCCAAATGTGAAGACGATGGTTCTACATACAAAAGGCCTATGTTTCCAAGCGCCTGCAGAGAGAGATTCTATATAGGAAGAATCCGCCGCTCCGAGGCTTCAGAAGCTGAAAGTTTTATATAGGAAGGACTTACAGCTCCAGGGTGAAGACTAGCAGTTCTATATAGGAAGAACTCCCAGCCGAAGGAATTCACCCATGACACACAAGGTTATATAGGAAAACCTGTTGTGTTGAAAGCGAAGAGTCTTATATAGGAAGGGTTTCGAGCTTCACTATCTTAGAGTAAAAGATTCTATATAGGAAGAATCCGTAGCTCCAAGATTTCAGAAGCTGAAAGTTTTATATAGAAAGGACTTACAGCTCCAGGGTGAAGACTAGCAGTTCTATATAGGAAGAGCTCCTAGTCGAAGGAATTCACCCATGACACACAAGGTTATATAGGAAAACCTGTTGTGTTTGAAAGCGAAGAGTCTTATACAGGAAGGGCTCCGGGCTTTACTGTCTTAGAGTGAAAGGTTCTATATAGGAAGAACATGTAACTCTGAGATTTTAGAAGCTAAGGGTTCTATAAAGGAAGGACTTGCAGCTCCAGGGTTTGAAGACTAACAATTCTATATAGGAAGAACTCGCAGTCGAAAGAATCCGTCTGTGACGCAGAAGGTTTTATATAGGAGAAACCAGTGTTGAAGGCGAAGAGTTCTATATAGGAAGGACTCCAAGCTTTACTGTCTCGGAGTGAAAAGTTCTATATATGAGGGACTCATAACTCGAGGCTTCAGAGTGAAGGGTTCTATATAGAAAGGGCCTGTAGCTCCAAGATCGGAAGGTGACGAAGTTCTATATAGGAAGAACTTATAAGCCTAAAGATTCAACTAAGAACGGAAAGTTTCAGAAGAACACGTGACTCCAAAGCTCCAAAGCTAGCGGCGGCCGGTGGCGGAGAGGACGACGGTTGGCCGCCGGTTTTTGGGTTCATCATAGGTTCATGGGAAGAGTTGAGAGCAAAGACGAAAGGGATAGTTATTATAAAACGGGTTTTGGAAGAAAAATAGGAAAAGTTTAAGTCTGGGCCGAAGAAAGGGGTTTTATAGGTGTTTTTATTTTATGAAATGGTGAAATTCTGTAATAAATCCCCCCGCGTTTTCGATATCTTTGTTTTTGTCTCGCCGTATGGGATATTTACAACTCTGGTCCCCCTCATATTTTGAAATCTTGCAATCCAGTCCCTAAATTAAATTGAATCAGTTTTTAAATGGCGAAATTACCTCACTAATCCCACCGCGTTTTTGAAATTTTCACTTCGAGTCTGCCCCTTGGTCCAATTACAGTTTCAGTCCTTTCAAGTTCGGTCCTGCTTGCATTTTCGTCCCTAAATCGCATATTATTGTCCTTTAATTTCTGTTCCTTATGTTTATTTCTTTTCATTTCAGTCCTGATTCCATGTAAATATTCATGTTCGTTTATTATAATCGTGTATGTTGATGTAGCCTTTTGCCTTTTCATATATCCCTCGTATATGCTTTGTATTTTCATGTTTACATGTATATGTGTGTTAAGTTTATGGTGATTATGTATTTTTATGCATTTGTTCGGTTATTCGTATCACACATATTAGATTGATATTTGAGTTGGCTCGAACACAACCTGTTTTATATTTCAGCATGTATTGCATGTTTTCTTTGCTTTTAGGCTATGTGTTGGTATATTTTCTTGGTCATGTATAATGCTATATTTTACGTATATTACAATGTGTCTTATTGTAATATGTACATTTTTGTAATATGTGTTTTTGTTCCATGCCTTGTAATTGTGACATGTTAGGTTTATTTTTGTCATGATTAGGGATAATTTGTATGCATGTATGTTTTTGATTAGTATTTTATTTATGTTCTGTTAATAGTTTATTATGTGAATATTTACTATATTTAAATTATTGGCCATGCTTAATATTTTGTTCACTAAGGTTGCATAATGGAATATAAATTGTCAATGCGGTGTCCTTTTATCCGAGCGTAAACGGGGCCAGTATCAGGCGTAGTGATAGTGGTTGGGCGTTTACTCTCGGATAACGGGGCCTTTAAAATTTATTCGCAATTATAACCGAATTTTAAACTAATCGTCACTTTAACCCGGAAAATCCAATATTAATAAAGCGGTAATTATTAAAGTACCAAATTTGGGCGATGTGGGGGTGCTAATCCTTCCCCATCCGTAACCGACTCCCGAACCCAACAATTGTTATTGAAGAAACCACCGTTAATGTCGAAAACGTCCTCCTTTTTACTCCGACATTAACTGTTACAAGCTTTCCTTTTTACTCCAAACGTGGGGGTGTTTATCCCAAGTGGGGGTGTTTATCCCAAACCCAGAAACCACCGTCCAAAACCTCCTCATTTTTACTCCGAACCCAAAAATGACCTTCACTTAGCCAAAAAAACCTTACTTTTTCCTAGATCTAGAAAACTAACTCGAAAACCTCCCCCTTTTGAAACCATTTTCGAACAAAACCGGCTAAAAATCCTTTCGAATTCTCTTTCTTCACTGGTTTCCCTTGTTCGACCGAAGAAGCCGAAAGGGTAAGCACCAAGAGAAACGTCTTTCATTGGACGAGGCCCCCGGACGACTAGAGTCAAAACGATGAAGGGGTAAAAAACTATACTTTCCTTTTTGCTTTTTTCTTTCCTATTACATGTATGAAAAAAAGAAACAAAAGCGAAATACCTCCAAAATCTCTCGTATTACTTTTTTTTAAATTCCCAGGGCAAAAGTCCATTTTACAACGGTTTGGCTTCGTTTTTATAGCTGGTAAGATTACAATGTATTTTTTTTAAAAGAAAATAAACGCTAATGTTGCTATTGGTTGATCTGCCAAAATTTTGCCGAATTCATGTTGCTCACTGTGATTGTCGGCCCTGATTTCGTTCTGCTTTCTTTGCATGCATTTTTGGGTTCTAACTTGTTTATCTTCTGTTACATGTGACACTGTGGGAGAGCCGGACACTGGAGAGGATCAGAATGGTCACGCATGGAAGTCGGACGCGCACGTGATGTCAGCCGAAGAGCTACGAGTGAGCACGTAGGGCGAGCCGAAGAGCTGGGCTTGGGCGCTCGTGGAATCTGAAAGCTTCTTCGCTTTGATCCGAACCATTGGTGTGCCCCTTGATCTAACTGTCACGATCGATGCAGTGCCAAAGGATATAACCCCTTACTAGGGTTTTCCATCTGAGGTGCAATCTAGACCGTTTGATCAGCAGCCAGATCTAGCGATCTGGATTTGGTTGCGCAAAGAATAAGGATAATTAGGGTTTTTTCATGTAGGCTTAGGGTTTAGTTATTTGGGCCTTAATAGGCCGACTATGTAATATTTTTAGTGTTTTTGGGTTTTAATAATTTGTAAATGTAGTTTCTAAATAAACATTTGGGTTTTTATTCTTTAGTTAATTAAATTTTTGTTTGGCTTTTCTGTTTAAATATAATAATATAATAATAAAATAATACATAATAATAATAATATAATAATAAACCAAAATAATAATATGATAATAAACAGATAATAATAATTATAATAATAATACAAAAAACAAAAATATATAATAAAAACTAATAGTAATAAACATAATATTTATAATGACACTAATAATACCAATAATATTTTGGGATTTTTTATCAATAAATAATAATAAATAGAAAATCATAGATATAATATTTTTGGGTTTTACATTAATGAATTATGAAATTAATTACTAATATATATAAAAGAGTAATAATAACCAAAGCCCCTTATTTCAAAAAATAAAAAAAGTAAAAATGGGTTAACACCCCAAATAAAATTAGTGATTACATTATTCATAAAATTTTAAAACTAAATATCAATTTAGATCACCACAGATATTTAACCCCCCATTAATAAGAAACCATACTAAAAAATATTATCGAAATCATGGTTAATAAATTTACATCAAATGCATAAAAATTAGTACCCATAAAAATGGGAAATTAAAAAAATTGAAATATATGTAAAAAAAAAAAGCAACCTAATTTACCAAATAGATAAAAACTGGGATTAAAATAAGGAATTGTGAAATCAAAGACAAATTGTAGAATAAAAAATAGATAAAAAATAATTACCTTAGAAAGCTAAGGTCAAGTGATCAAAGGGGTTCCTCAACTTTGTATGGAGACAGGAAGTATATTAAGAGAAACGAAGAGAAGAAAGTGTTGAAGAAATATAATAGAAAAAGCAAAGTAGAAAAAAATATACAATGTGAATTGGGAATTAATATAGTAAAAAATTAGGGATTGATGAAGAAGAATATGGAAGATAGTGGAAGGGAGAAGAAATAAAAAATTGTAAATATGGATGATTAAATGTGTAATTATACAAATTATTTTTATTTCGGTGGTCAAAATAAGAGTGAAGTAATAATTTAAGGACTATCTAGGTAATTTATCCTTTTTTATTGTACTAGATCAGCCTCCCGTTAACGTTTAACGACAACAAACATCCTAATAACCATAAGTTTACAGATCAAAAACATAAGTGACCATAATGGTCGAATTTAAAAATCAATGACCAAAATTGTAAAAACACTAAACATAAGTATTCATTCCAGTAGTTTAGCCAAAAAAAACAATTTCACTGCACCAAATAATCGTCCTTGTCATAAACCTACCTTGCCGGTGGAAAAAATATTTCCACTGCAACAAACTTATAGGTAAATTACCTTCTTGATCACCTAATTTTTAACATGTTCTTATTTTGATTGCTCAATTATAAAACATCCCCATTTGATCATTAAATTTTTAATTTTTATTATTTAAGTCATTCACATATTAATAATTTTAATATTTTAGAAATGGTAAAGCAAACGTAAAGAACTAAATGAGATAAACTAGAAAGCCATTAATTTCTCAAGCATTTAGGCGCCATGTTGGTATAGCTAGAAGATGCTCGGTTCTAGGACAAACAATTCCGAAGTCCTCGGTCATGTCCAACTCATTTGCTGGCATATCGTTTGGAAGCTTCCAATCAAAGCAATGAATCAATTGTGCCACCACAAGCCGAACTATGGTGAGACCCAATTGCATTCCAGGGCAGCCTCTACGACCGGAACCTAACGGGATCAGCTCAAAGTTTTGTCCTCGGACATCAATGTCGCTTCCGACGAATCGTTCCGGGTTAAACTTGTCCGCATCGATCCAAACACATTGGTCCCGACTGATGGCCCATGTGTTTATAAAGATGCGTGCATCTTTCAGTATGTGAAAGCCGTTCACCGTGCAATCTTCCCTGGCTGCATGGACCATCAATGACACTACTGGATGAAGCCTGAAGCTTTCTTTCATAACTATGTCTAAGTACTCCAATTTTCCAGGTCCAATACTTCGACCGTCCTCTTCATGCCTACCACATTCTGGAGTTCCCGTTGGAGTTTCTTTGTCACCCGTGGATGTCTGATGAGTTCCGCCAGTGTTCAATCGATCGTAGCTGCAGTAGTGTCCATTGAAGCTGCAAGCATGTCCTGCAAGAATCGCGATAAACAGGAATATTTTTCGATAGAAAGGTTGCAAAAGACCGGTTCGAAAAGGGACATAGATTGAGATATAGAAGTCTACCAAGATGATTGCTTTGATAGTGTCTCGTTTCACTCGGTACTCTGTTTCTTCTGATCCCATGAATCCCGGCATGACATCTATGAAGTCCTTGCCTCCTTGGTTCTATTTTCATCCTTAGATCGAACATGTTCTTCGAATATTTTCTCAAAGAAGTCGTCAAAATCCTTGGCAATAGCTTTCATGCGCTTTGTTTGCCCCTGAAGATCAAGTCCTCTGATTTGAGGGATGTAATCAGCTAAATTAAAATCAGATGCTATCTGCATAGTCTCTCGGACTCTAGCTCCGAACCCTTTCTCACTGAAATCATCACAATTATAATTCTTTCCGATGATCATTCTACAAGAGACATCGGTACTAAAATATGTGACCATGGAACTGAGATCAACGGCAACACCAGAATCCGCAGCCTGTTGGACTAAAAGATCAAGTTCTTGCTTCCTCATGGACCTGAATGTTCTAATTTTGTGGTTACTAAGCAACTCTAAGGTGCACATCTTGCGCATGTTGCGCCAGAATGAGCCGTATGGGGCGAAGACCAAGTTCTATTGATTGTAACTGATATACTTGGAAGCTTCTTGAGGTGGCCTTCTAGCGAAAACAAGGTCATGTGTCTTGAGGAAAAGCTAGGCAGCTTCCGGGGACGAGACGACGATCACGGGCATCAACCCCAAGCGTAAGTGCATGATGGGGCCGTACTTGTGGGCTAATCGTTGAAGATCATGGTGCGGTTTGCTCCCTATCATCAAAAGGTTTCCGAGAATCGGAAGCCCTCTCGGACCGGGTGGTAATCTCTTGTTTTTTTTTAGCCCTCGTTCTCCATGTCAACGCTTGAATGAAGAAGACAAGTGCAGCAATTGCAAGAATTGTACATGTCCACTCCCTGGTGGGAATGAGGAGGTTGGATTGATGCTTTACCTCTCAACCATGGTTACTTATATCACCAAGTTTGAATACAGAAAACAAGCAACGCCAATAAACTAATACCTGTGACCTGAAGTGACAAGGAGTTTAGCGGACATTTGGATTAAAAAAAAGGATATGCGGTGCCAAAATTTCAATGAAAAAATCTCTCATTTTTTCTACGAACGCTCATAGCTTTTTTATTTATTGTTTAGACAAGACATTAATGGTTGTTGGATCGTTGTGGTCTCTTTGTCGCATATGTTTTGTACAGTAGTGTTTTTTTGACAGTAGTACAGTAGTGTTGTTTTGATGTCATACGTTTGTGATCTAAAATCTGTTTTGATCTAATTTAAGGATAATTCTATAGTAAATGTCATACACTGCAATGTACTACTATTTATATGTACCGTAATATATCATTAACTATTTTAATTAGCTTTAAAATCTTAAAGACCGAGAGTACTGTTATTCTCTTAAAATAAAATTTTAAAAAATAATTTTTATATTATTTTATATATATATATATATATTTTTTAATTTAAAAAATAATTAAATTTTTATTACTATAATAATTTCTACAGTAACTTAAGGGTAAAGTTCACAAATGATCATTAAACTTTAATCAATTATTCAATTTGGTAACCAAACTTCCAATTGCTTCAATGTTACCATTAAACTTTTAGTTTTGTTTCAATTTGGCCACTGACCCGTTAACAACTGTTAAAAGAGTGATGTGGCTGTTAAAATATTTTGTATAATAGCACATTTAGTCCTCCACGTTTACACATTCAAACAATTTAGTCCTAATTCGAAAGAAATAATAAATTTAACCCTCATTATTTCAATTTGACACTATTTTTAATTAGAGATAATTTAATATTTTATTTTGATCCCTCAATTATAATTTTTCATCCAAGTAACCTGGGTTCGAGCACCATGTATGGACGGTGTGTGCGCGTTATTAAAGTGCTAAAAATTAAACATATACTATCTTGTAATTACACCAACATATTCAAAAAAAAGTGTGTGCCATCTGTAATCACTCATTTTTTCGGTGTATAAATATTGTATTAATCTATGTTAGTTTAATAATCAATATATTATTATTGCATGTATGCATATTATATGTGATTAATGTGTGTGTAAAATATGTGTGAGTGCATGCATATTATACGTGTACGTGTTAATATTTATTATAGTATATGTGTGTCATATGTATGTATATTTTATGTGTGTGCGTTATGTGTATGGTTATATGCATGTATGTTCGTATTATATTAAGTAAGAATGTGCTACATATATTAATGTTCGCATGTGTTCGTATGTTATACGTATATGTGCGTGCGTGTATGTGTGTGTGTATACACGTATTATTATTATTATTATTATTACATATAAGCAGATAATAAAATAAAATCCAAGTTTATTAGTGTCCAGTCCAGTATATTACAAAGTCCAATATTATTACAGATCCAAAAATTAAATACACAAGGCCCATTTTTAGCCCAACCCAGACTTAACCAAAAACCCTAATTACATGTCTAACCTAGCTTCTTTTTCTCACACAGCCAATCAAGGGCCGTTGGATCAAATCTTGATCCAACGGCCGAGATCGAAGCAAGAGCGTCATTCCATCAGTCACGCGTGAGTCCACTTGCCGTCTAGCTGCCTTCCACGCGCGCGTGGCGTGCACGCGCTGACCTTTCAGATAATCCTACGCCATGTGTCATCATCTCCATCAACCACCAGAAGCGATCGTGACCGTTCGTACCCCAAGTGATCCTAGCCGTTGGATCAAATCCAACGGCCAGGATTCAGTCTGGCCGAACGACACCTCCACCATGCCGACCTCAACCACCGCACCAAACATGCCAGAAAGCACAGAAGAAAAAATAGGCGTTAGTACCAAATCAGATCTAAAAATGTATATTTTATTTTATTTTCTACCAAAACACAAGAAAAAAAGGATATATGTATCAAACTAAGATGTAACAAAGGACTCAGTTTTCAGTTTTGCCATTTTCCAGTCGAGAAAGAAAACAAAAAATATCAAAAAAAGTTTTCCAATAGTAATCAACTCTCTTTTTTTGCACGCATACTCATTTCGAAAAAATAAAAAAACAAAGAGTGAAAGGAAATGGTGTACCCTCGTCGAAATCCTCTCCCTTGTCGCCGGTAACAAAACCTCTAAAGGGTGAATCAGTTGCAAAAGCAAGCCGACGTGGTCAAGTGTGTTTTTAGTCCTAAAGCTTAAAAGGGTTTTGGTTCGGTCTCCTTTTTTAAGGGCAAAGAATTTCTTTTGTTTTTGAGAGGAGTCTTGGTTAGGTCTTTAGGACGGTTAAGGATTGCGGGCGTTGGCCGGAGTAGCCGGACCACCGCCGGCTTCTAGAGACCATGACGGCCGAGAGAGAGTGGGGAGAGCTTTAGGGTAAAAAAATAAAAGGAAAAAGTGAAAGGGAGGGCTGAATGGTTTATTTTATAGACCAAAATTAAAAACTAAATGGTTTAATCACTTACTAAGGACCTTTGTCCTTTCCCCTTTTTCAAACTGAGTCTTTCCCTTGGTCTAATCGCAACATTAGTCCCCCTGTATTTTCCAAAAATTTCGATTTCACCCCTACATTGAACCGAATCAGATTTTAAAAGGGGAAATCACGCCCTTAACCCTTCGCGTTTCCAAAATTTTCAGCCTGAGCTTGCCCATTGGTTTAATTACATGTTTAGTCCTTGTAACTTTATTCCAGTTTTTAATTCGACCCTTAAATGTGTGTTTTTCTTTTTTAAATTTCTGTCCTCCTGTTTTATTTTCCCTCATTTCAGTCCCTTTTTTATTATTTTAAATATTCATGTCATTTACTTCTTTTTAGTATGTTTGCATTGTTTTTAGTATGTTTTCATATTTGTGATATCATGTTTTATTTTTTAATTTACTTGTTCATATTCTTTTTTATGTTATGTTTAATCTAATTCATATATTCATGTTCATGTCAGCATGTCTTCCTTGTTTGTTCATTTTGTACATTAGGATATATGTTAGCTAATGGTATGTTTAATTGTGTTTTCATCCTTTTTTTTATATATGTGAGTTGACTTTGTCATGTTTATTTAAGCATGTTTTGTCTATATGCATTATCATGCAAATATGATTAGTTTCGTTAGGTCATGATAAATAAGTGTTAGTTTTTTTTTATGCTTGCCTTGTTTCCTAGGTTACATGTTAGTATGGAAATTTGTTAATTTTGTTATGACATATTTATGTTGTATATGTATATATTGTGTTACATATTAAGTTTTAGTTTTTATGTTCCCATGTTGCTTTGTTAATTTAATCTCATACTATGCCATATATATATGTCATGCATGTATCATAGTTGTGGTTCGTATTAATGTGTTTAAGCATGTTAGATTTAATTATTTAGTTTTAGAAGCATGTTTTTCTTGTTCATGTTTTGTTTTTTATATTATGATGGGTTATGTTTTATTCATATATTTTATTTTTATTTTTGTTTAATATTGTAATATTCATGCTTTTTATATTTTAGTACTATGTCAATATGAATGTTTAATATTTTGTTTCTAATATTGCATGGAATAATATTTGTCAATGCGGTGTACTTTTATTTGAGCGTAAACGTGGCCAGTATCAAGTGCAATGATGGTGGTCTATCGGTTACTCGCACTTATAACTAAATTTTAATTTAATCATCCATTTAATCCGGAAAGTTCAATGTTAATAAAGCGGTAATTATTAAAGTACCAATTTTGGGCGGTGTGGGGGTGCTAATCATTCCCCATCCGTAACTGACTCCTGAACCCAACAGTTTTCAAATCTCTGGTTTTACGGTGTCCGACCTACCTTAGTGGCCGGTGGCGACTTCATTTTTAAGTAAAATACGGTTTTTACAAAACCCCACAGAATAAACGTTTAATACCCGAAATACCCCAAACACCTTAAAACCTGGTTCATTTTTTTAGCGGAAAAAGAAAAAGAGATAGCTACAGATGGCGACTCCGCTGGGGACAATTTTTTTGTTTTTCAAAAACAAATGAGAGTCGAGCTTTTTTAAATAATTACCGCTTTACTAATATTGGAAGTTTCAGATTAAAATGACTATCAAATTAAAATTCGATTATAATTGCGCGTTTATCTTAACGCATTTAAAATTTGGCTTCTAAACCCGTCCTTTTTAAGTGGTTGAAATGCTAGTGCTTTCGTGAGGATATCGTTCCTCCGTATGGGCCTAGCCAAAGTACCTTTGGGGCTCGAGTACCTTATGATTTCATGAGGATATCGTTCCTTAGTAGGGGCATAAGCGAATGGGTCCCCCTAAATTGAACCCGGTTGAAAGGAGCCTATAATGGGTGATGATTGAGGGCCTTGCGACCCTTAGTAGGGGACAACAAGGACAGTTCGGGTACCTCCTAGCACCAACACTGCATGTAGAGAACATAAAAAACCCACCCTTTTAGAGCTATGCGGATAACCTAGGTGTTTTAGACCGGATGTAAATAGGGTTGTTTTGTTTGTTTATCATGTTTAATTTGCCCTTTATTTATGTATTTATTAATTTTAACCGGTACTGACTTGTTTTCTTTTTTTGTTTTTGTTTTGTTTTGTTTTTGCATATATCATCGCATTTTCATTACAGTGGGTATTGATTCACGAACGGTTTCTCCCACAATAGAGATTGTTCATGATGGACCAAGGGTTCTTTGACCTGACAATAGGGGGTTCAGTTTCGGAGTTTCATCCCAAGGGTAGATCGGGGACAGTAGAAGAAGGATCATTCAAAGACTCTAGGTCAAATTCAGCAAGTAGTGTCAGTTCTGATGACGAGCGAGGTGGAGTACAAGAGTTAAAGAAACAAATGGCCGAGATGATGAACCAGATAAATGATATGATGAAAGGTAAGCAGCCTATCGAACTCAGAGAAGAATCGATCAATGATCAGAATGTAGAACAGAATGGTCAGAATGTTAAGATAGACAACGCCGTTAAATATGACAAGTTGAATCCTTTTGTGATCAATCTCAAGAAACAGACATGTGACATATTTGGGGTAGATACCCAGGAAACAGAGGCAGGACTAGGAGAAGCCCGAGAATCAAATGACGTAAAGAGGCATTATCCTATACCTGTGAGATACACCGAGCTGCTTCCGTTACTCATTAAAATGAATCTTATCATACCGGTGAAGTCTGTACCAAAGAAGCTACCTTACCTGAAAGGTTACATCAATCGTATCTGGTGCAGCTACCACATAGGGTATTCGGGGTCATCACACTAAGAACTGCGGAGCCCTGAAGAACAAAGTTCAAGATCTTATTAGGATGGGAGTTTTGGGTTTCAAAAATAGACAACCCCGATTCTACAAGGAGCCAACCATTGCTCGAGGGGCAAAGTCGAAGAAGGGTCAATGCCCAGTCCAAGGTTCGGGTAATATAGAAGTGGGTCACTCAAGCGAGGTGAATTCAGGAGCTGGGAGTAAAGGCATCTCAGAAGATGAACTTGCATTCGAGTACGGCCAGCTCAAGCAAAAGAGGTATGATCCGAGCAAAGAACCGAAAAGTATACAAGACGAGTACCATAAGTTGCACTTTGAATTCAAGAATACCGGTCTGGGTGACACCTCTGAAGAATGGGTTAATGGCATGATTCAGCTGAAGAACGATTTAGAACGTTGGAAGCAAAAATACAAGACTAGTAAAAATAAAGCTAGATCATTGTAATAGAAGCTGAAAGAAGTTGAGAACCAACATGACATCCTCCAAAGGGAGTTGGAAAGCAGTCTAGCTATGGACGAGATCCTGAAAACAAGTCTGTAGTAGAAAGGGGAGGAATCTCAAGCCCTTCAAACAAAAAATGCAGCACTCAAAGAACAGATAGAAAGGCTCAAGACTTATTTACGCACCAATGAGATTCGTGCTGAAGCATACAAGCAGGCCAAGTATGAAAGTTTTAAAGAAGTAATTGCCAAGCTACGAAAGGCCGAGCAGAAAATACAAGAGAAAGACCAAGACATGAAGATTGTTATGACTCAAGCGCGACAAGTGGCCCAACAGGTAGCAGACTTAGCTGATGCAACAATACCAATAAGCCAGAATATGAATCCAGCGTTGGACCGCAAAGGAAAGCTAACAAGACTATTGCACGAGGTCAAGAAATTAGGTGTTAGAGCTCACCACTATCTGTAAAATCCTAATACCCGATGTAATGAAAGCTTTTGGTCTAAATGAAAGATGTTCTATAGGGACAAATCACTTGCGGAATCAATACCTTATTACATTCTTGCATTGCATCATTATACATGCATTCATCTATTTTTGCAATAATATTGATAGTGCAAATGTTGTGGCAGTGAAATTAAAAGTTAAGCCACAACCATTCCGCATCCATACTTTACTCGGTTCTAAAGCAGACTAATGAAGGACAAAATAGTCAGTTTGGAAAAGGGGCAGAAGGATTTGGAAGCACGTTTCGATGAAGCTAAACAGTGTCTCAGCGAGCAGATCACCCAATTACAAGCTGCGATAGTATCCGAGTTAACCACATTACTGGGAAAAAGATATGAGAAAGAAAATGTTAAAGAAGAAGTCGCCCAAGAGCCAGAATGTACCGCATCTCACAGCAAGGTTCAACAAAAGATGCCAAGTCCTGCTAGGAGAGTATACATTAACCTTTCAGGGGTATCTATTAGTCATCAAACAGAGGCATCCGAAAGCCAACCCGTGGATACAGAGGCATTCTACGAAGAAGAGGTGCTGGATCTGAACTTGGTCAAGAAAATTAAAAATGAAGTGGAAAAGAAATAGGAAGAAAGGTTTCGTCTCATGGAGGAAAAATTCAAAGCTGTGCAGACTGTAAAAGGAACCAGGGAATAACGCTAGTGATCTGAGCCTAGTATCCGACCTTGTTTTACCACCGAAGTTCAAGACCCTTGATTTTGATAAGTATGATGGGACTTCGTGTCTTTCCGCACATATTACCATGTATTGCCAAAAGATGGCTGCTTTTGTAAAAGATGAAAAGCTTTTAATCCATTGCTTCCAAGATAGTCTGACTGGGGTAGCTATCCGGTGGTACAATCAATTAAGTCAGGTAGATATCAAGTCCTGGAAGGATCTTTCAAAAGCATTCATAGAACAATACAAGCATATAACAAATATGACCCCAAATTAATTCGTGCTACAAGGTTTAAAGCAGAAGCCTGATGAGAGTTTCTGTCAGTATGCTCAATGATGGAGAGATATGGCATCTTAGGTTCAACCCCCGATTCAAGAAAGTAAAATTACTCCCTTGATTGTGGATACTTTGAAGGGAGTGTTGTATGATCGTTTGGTAAGCCACCATGCCGACAACTTTGCAGACTTAGTCATGGTTGGAGAGGGCATTGAAGATACAGTTAAGAAGAGGAAGATAAGAGATCTCTACAGCACAGTTCCTCAAAAGGAAGAAGATTCTCATGTTCATATGGTGAGTGCTCGCCCAATCAATCAGCCCCGGGGTCGTCCTCGCAATCAGTCTTCACAATACGTAAAACCTGCAAAGGTATTCCATCCCATTCCTATGACCTACACTGAGTTGTTTCTGATGCTTATTGAAAAGAGCTGCTAGCCCCTTTCCAATCCAAGCCAAATGATCCTCCATATTCGACGGGGTATGATGTCAATGGCGTATGTGATTACCATTTGGGGAGTACAAGTCACACAACTGAAAATTGTGGAGCTTTAAAAGATAAGGTCCAAAGTTTGATCGAAGTCGGTCATTTGAAGTTTTGAGGACAATGACAGATATGAATTTTGGGGAGGTGCTAACTTTCCAGTTAGGTGTTTAACTAGATTTCATGCTTTTCAAAGATAATGTGAAGTCAATTTTACTATTTTAGGCCCAAAAAGTAGTAAAGACATTTTGTAGGGGCATATGTCTTGTAAAATGATATTTCTTTCGTATATCATTTTTGTGCACGTTTAGCAAGCGATTTTTATTCTTTGATTCGTTAAAACATTTCACTCATCGGTAAGGGTTAGTTTTTGTTTTTCCATGTGCATACTCATATTTTTCCTAGAAAATACATATATCCGGCTATTGTGTCCCTGTATATCAATTGCATGGGGGACATCATTTTAACCTAGGTGATTGGTTTTGAGCAACCTACATCTACTGAAAATCAAAGGTTGCAGCGAAGACGAATTTGTAATTACCTTCCGAGTTATTTTGGTCAATCGTTAATGACCCCACTTAAGCATAATTTACTGTACTTGAAAAAAAAGCATCACCCACGTTTAAAATGAATGAGAGAAGAAATCCTAAGAAAAAACACTCCAATGTTTGAAGCCTGGTAATAGACACATTCAAAGCCTAGTAATAGGCATGTTTGAAGTATCGAATAAGAGTGTGGCAACTTTGGGGCACTCCTCTGAAGTGATAAGATGGCAATGCACCATCTAACAAAGAAAAAAGAAGAAGGAAAGAAAATAAGAAGAAAAAGAGAGAGAAGAAAAATTGCTTCATGAGTGATGGTAATATTTTCGTCTCATGACAATGTTGAGTAACCCGGGGTATTGTTGTTTGCTCCATCATTATTCTCAAGCCAAAAGAATGTGATGAGTTGAATTCCCAAAACAAAAAAGAAATGAGCCAAAAAATGATAATTATCTGATAGGGTCCTAACCCAACCAAAAAAAAAAGAGAACCAACCAAAATAACTTGGGATGTATTTCACATTTTTCGATAACAATTCAGCTTTTGAGGTCCCCTATATACATGATACACTTAAGGGCAATCGCCGGTAAGTTGTCTCAATGTCGTTTTTGCACTTGATACTCAGGGTATACAATTTAACGTATCACTACGGCTGTCAAGATTTTCTGATCAAGCATTAGCCAAAAAAGGGGAATAATGTTTTTTTTTAAAATTTTGCCGTTCATTTCAAAATCCAATTTCTTTTCAGAGGATACACGGGCAATTTGCCTCTTTACATTTCATTTTTTTAAAAACCTAGAGACATAGATTCGGTTCCCCTTAGAGTACTTCTTTTAAGTTCAAAGACGTAGATTGAACTTAGAGATGGGTTTGGGGGAGTTGGGGCATTTTAGCTCACCCCAATGTTGAGACAGATAGAGACTCTGCATGATGGGTCAAAAATAAGAAATAATTAGAGCCCAAAATCAGTGGGGCACCATTGTCCGTGAAACAACAGAGATAGTTATAAGAATTCAAGTCAGAATAGACCCCAGATGTCAGGTGGTTTGAAAGATTTTGATTAATGAAGAAGACAAAAGACTTTCTTGAGTAAAGAGATGATGTTGACCGAGGTCATTTGACCTGAAAGGTTGAACAAGGAATGGGCAACAAAGTTTTGGGGGCGAAGGCTGTTGGAGCATCAGAATGATTAATGGTTGTAGTCACATAACGAAGCCTACCTAACCAGCAAGTGGTGACTTGAGTACTAAGATGTCTGAGAAGACTGTGACAGGGTTCCATGCATCATTGAATCCTTGTGAGTCTGCATGAATAGGTTGCACCTTTGCATCCCCAACAATCGTGAGAATAGCATTTTACATGAACATATGCATCTTTACATCATAAGGTATGCTCATGTATCATCCTTAATTGGAAAACATTCATACAAGAAGACGGACAGATGGTTTCCAAGAAGAGGACTTCAACAAAGACTTCGTGCACCTCTGCATCGATCCAGGAGACACGCACTTGAGTGTCGCCTTCCCTGAAAAAAACACAAAAAATGAGGGGAAAAATAGAGAAAAGAAAGAAGATTGATTAACCAGAGAAAATGTCAACATTTTCGAGCCGCCACTCTGACAAATTTCTAGACGGATAAAACCAAGGTATCACATAAGGTTTTTCTTAAAAACCAAAATTTTTAATGACATCCTTTCATAAGGATGTTTTTCTTAAAATCAACTTCTTTAGTTGGATCCTTGCCTAAGGATGCTGCTCTTAAAATCGACTTCTTTAGTTGGATTCTTTCATAAGGATGTTTACCCCAGAAAGAAGAAGAAAAGCCAAGAAAGTGAAAAAAAAAAGAAAAAGAAAATAAAAAATAAAAAAAGAAAGAAGAAAAAAAATAACAAAAAAAGAGAACGAAGAAGAAGGGAAAAGAAGAAGAAAGATTGATTACAGAAAAATGTCATTAGATTTTCGAGCCGTCACCTTGGATGGATTCCTCGTGGTGTCTAGACGGTTTTCTCAAATTTCTTAATTCAATCCTTTCTTAAGGATATTTTTCTAAAAATTAATTCCTTAATTTAATCTTCCATAAGGATGTTTTTCTTAAAATCTAATTTCTTAAGGATATTTTTCTAAAAATTAATTCCTTAATTTATCCTTCTATAAGGATGTTTTTTCTTAAAATCTAATTTCTTAATTCAATCCTTTCTTAAGGATATTTTTTCTAAAAATTAATTCTTTAATTTATCCTTCCAAAAGGATGTTTTTCTTAAAATCTAATTTCTAAATTCAATCCTTTCTTAAGGATATTTTTCTAAAAATTAATTCCTTAATTTATCCTTCCATAAGGATGTTTTTATTAAAATCTAATTTCTTAATTCAATCATTTCTTAAGGATATTTTTCTAAAAATTAATTCCTTAATTTATCCTTCCATAAAGATGTTTTTCTTAAAATCAAATTTCTTAATTCAATCCTTTCTTAAGGATATTTTTATAAAAATTAATTCCTTAATTTATCATTCCATAAGGATGTTTTTCTTAAAATCAACTTCTTAGTTTAATCCTTTCGTAAGGATCGTCTTTCTTAAGATCAAGATTTCTAAACTCAGGTGCATACCGATCAAGGATCCGAAGGAAGAACGGAGAGTTCCAGAATAACACGTGATTCCGAAGCTACAAACAGGGAAGTCGGATAAAAATGAGTGCTTATGATCTTTGCTTTGTTCTCGTTCCACGAGAACAAGCAAATAGGGGCAACTGTAATCACTCATTTTTATCTGGTGTATAAGTATTGTATTAATCTATGTTAGTTTAATAATCAATATATTATTATTGCATGTATGCATATTATATGTGATTAATGTGTGTGTAAAATGTGTGTGTGTGTGATATGCGTGAGTGCATGCATATTATACGTGTACGTGTTAATATTTATTATAGTATATGTGTGTTATATGTTTGTATATTTTATGTGTGTGCATTATGTGTATGATTATATGCATGTATGTTCGTATTATATTAAGTAAGAATGTGCTACATATATTAATGTTCGCATGTGTTGTATGTTATACGTATATGTGTGTATTTATACACTTATTATTATTATTACATGTATATATATAAACAAATAAAAAAATAAAATCCAAGTTTATTAGTGTCCAGTCTAGTATATTACAAAGTCCAATATTATTACAGATCCAAAAATTAAATACACAAGGCCATTTTCAGCCCAACCCAGACTTAATCAAAAACCCTAATTACATGTCTAACCCAGCTTCTTTTTCTCACGCAGCCAATCAAGGGCCGTTGGATCAAATCTTGATCCAACGGTCGAGATCGAAGCAAGAGCGTCCTTCCATCTGTTACGCGTGAGTCCATTCACCGTCCAGCTATCTTCTACGCGCGCGTGGCGTGCACGCGCTGACCTTTCAGATAATCTTACGCCATATGTCATCATCTCCATCAACCACCAGAAGCAATCGTGCCGTTCGTACCCCAAGTGATCCCAACCGTTGGATCAAATTTGATCCAACGGCCAGGATTCAGTCTGGCCGAACGACACCTCCATCATGCCGGCCTCAACCACCGCACCAAACATGCCAGAAAGCATAGAAGAAAAAACAGGTGTCAGTACCAAATCAGATCTAAAAATTTATATTTTATTTTATTTTCTACCAAAACACAAGAAAAAAAGGATATATGTATCAAACTAAGATGTAACAAAGGACTCAGTTTTCAGTTTTGCCAGTTTCCAGTTGAGAAAGATAACAAAAAATATCAAAAAAAGTTTTCCAGTGGTAATCAACTCTCTTTTTTTTTGCATGCATACTCATTTCGAAAAACTAAAAACAAACAAAGAGTGAAAGGAAAGGGTGTACCCTCGTCGAAATCCTCTCCCTTGTCGCCGGTAACAAACCCTCTAAAGGGTGAATCGGTTGGGAAAGCAAGCCGACGTGGTCAAGTGAGTTTTTAGTCCTAAAGATTAAAAGGGTTTTGGTTCGGTCTCATTTTTTAAGGGCATAGAGTTTCTTTTGTTTTTTGAGATGAGTCTTGGTTAGGTCTTTAGGACGGTTAAGGGTTGAGGGCGGTGGCCGGAGTAGTTGGACCACCGCCGGCTTCTAGAGACCATGGCGGCCGAGAGAGGGTTGTGGTTTTCTGGGTGGTCACTCTGGAAATAACCAGAGAGAGTGGGGAGAGCTTTAGGGTAAAAAAAATAAAAGGAAAAAGTGAAAGAGAGGGTTGAATGGTTTATTTTATAGACCAAAATTAAAAACTAAATGGTTTAATCACTTACTAAGGACCTCCGTCATTTCCCCTTTTTCAAACTGAGTCTTCCCCTTGGTCTAATCGCAACATTAGTCCCCCTGTATTTTCCAAAAATTTCGATTTCCCCCTACATTAACCGAATCAGATTTTAAAATGGGAAATCACGCCCTTAATCCCTCCGCATTTCTAAAATTTTCAGTCTAAGCTCGCCCCTTGGTTTAATTACATGTTCAGTCTTTGTAACTTCATTCCAGTTTTTAATTCGACCCTTAAATGTGTGTTTTTCTTTTTTTTTAATTTCTATCCTCATGTTTTATTTTCGCTCATTTCAGTCCCTTTTTTATTATTTTAAATATTCATGTCATTTACTTCTTTTTTAGTATGTTTGCATTGTTTTTAGTATGTTTTCATATTTGTTATATCATGTTTTATGTTTTAATTTACTTGTTCATATATCATGTTTTATGTTTAATCTAATTCATATATTCATGTTCATGTCAGCATGCCTTCTTTGTTTGTTCATTTTGTACATTAGGATATATGTTAGCTAATTGTATGTTTAATTGTGTTTTTATCCTTTTTTATATATGTGAGTTGTCTTTGTCATGTTTATTTAATCATGTTTTCTCTATATGCATTATCATGCAAATATGATTAGTTTCGTTAGGTCATGATAAATAAGTGTTAGTTTTTTTTTATGCTTGCCTTGTTTCCTAGGTTACATGTTAGTATGGAAATTTGTTAATTTTGTTATGACATATTTATGTTGTATATATATATATATATATTGTGTTACATATTAAGTTTTAGTTTTTATGTTCCCATGTTGCTTTGTTAATTTAATCTCATACTATGCCATATATATATGTCATGCATGTATCATAGTTGTGGTTCGTATTAATGTGTTTAAGCATGTTAGATTTAATTATTTAGTTTTAGAAGTATGTTTTTCTTGTTCATGTTTTGTTTTTTATATTATGATGTGTTATGTTTTATTCATGTATTTTATTTTTATTTTTGTTTAATATTGTAATATTCATGCTTTTTATATTTTAGTACCATGTCAATATGAATGTTTAATATTTTGTTTCTAAGATTGCGTGGAATAATATTTGTCAATGCAGTGTCCTTTTATTCGAGCGTAAACGTGGCCAGTATCAAGCACAGTGATAGTGGTCTATCGGTTTACTCTCGAATAATGGGGCCCTTAAAATTTACTCGCACTTATAATCGAATTTTAATTTAATCATCTATTTAATCCGGAAAGTTAAATGTTAATAAAGCGGTAATTATTAAAGTACCAATTTTGGGCGGTGTGGGGGTGCTAATCCTTCCCCATCCGTAACTGACTCCCGAACCCAACAGTTTTCAAATCTCTAGTTTTACGGTATCCGGCCTACCTTAGTGGCCGGTGGCGACTTCATTTTTAAGTAAAATACGATTTTTACAAAACCTCACGGAATAAACGTTTAATACTCAAAATACCCGAAACACCTTAAAACTTCGTTTGCTTTTTTTAGCGGAAAAAGAAAAGGAGATAGCTACACCATTGTAGCGATGTTTTTTCCCGCTAAAAAAATGTTTTTATTTTTGTTTTTTATTTTTGGAAAATATTTTCTTCCGCATTGGATTTTAGAAAACCCGTATTTTATTTAAAAATGGAGTCGCCACCGGCCACTCAAGGTGGACCGAACACCGTAGAAAACCAGAGATTTTGAAATATCAGGTTCGGAAGTCGGTTACGGATGGGGAAGGATTAGCACCCCACACCGCCCAAAATTGGTACTTTAATAATTACCGCTTTATTAATATTAGACTTTCCGGATTAAAGTGACAATTAAACTAAAATCTGGTTATATGTGCGAGTAAATTTTAAAGACCCCGTTATTCGAGAGTAAACTCCCAACCACTATCACTACGCCTGATACTGGCCCCGTTTACGCTCGAATAAAAGGGCACCGCATTGACAAAATATATGCTCGTTATGCAAACTTAAAAAACATGGCAAATATAAATAAATACATTGCGATAAAATATAAATAAATACTAACATAATAAAATACTAATATAACATAAATAAAATACTAATCTAAAACATACATACATAACTATTAATTTAACACATAAATAAAAACAAATCTAACATAAATAAAATACTAATCTAAAACATACATACATAAATATTAATCTAACTCATAAATAAAAATAAATCTAACATAAACAAAATACTAATCTAAAACATACATACATAAATATTAATCTAACTCATAAATAAAAACAAATCTAACATAAATAAAATATTAATATAAAACATAAATTTAAAACATAATAAATACTATTCTAAAACATAAATAAACATACAAACTAAAAACACAATTTTAAATTAACTACTACTTCATTAAATCATAAAAATTACAACATAAATAAAAAGGAAATAAAATATACCTAACTAGGAGTTCGAATGACGAACCCCGACTGAAACCCACCGAGATCTACCACGACCTCTCCAAAAAATTAACTAGATCGGACCTAAAATAGGACCCCGATCGAACCGGTTAGGACCGAGGGGACTACCCCTTGGCCCTGGGGTAGCCGAGAGCACTGCTCTCTTATTTGGCTACCCAGCCGATCCATGCTTGCTGCCCATTTCAATTGCCAATTGATGCATATTTATAGGGGTGAGGTGGGTGACGTGGAGCCTTGTGCTCCCCTCCCCCTTTTTTTATTATTATTTTTTTTACTTCTTTTTTTTAAGATTAATAATATTATTACAACAATACTAAAAATACTAAAACCCGGACAAAAATGAGTGATTACAGTTGCCCCTCTTTGCTTGTTCTTGTGAAACGAGAACAAAGCAAAGATCAAAAGCACTCATTTTTGTCTTATCTGGCTAAACTTCTCTCCCTTTGACGTGTGTCTTCTTTCTTTGGTAGATCTTCTTTCTCTTCGGCGCAGGTCTTCTTTCTTGTTTTGATTGATCTACCTTGTCACTCTAGGGAAGCAAAACCTTCAAAATTGGGGGTTGTTTGTTGGGGAAGCCAAACCGAGTTCTGCTTGCTACATTATTGGTAATAAGCTAATACCTAAATAGAGTTCGACCCAGCTGTAACACCGACGAAGAGACAGGGTCTATAAAATTCGATCCAGCTGCAACACCGACGAGGAGGCAAGACCGATAGGTGAAAGTTCTGATGTCTGATCCAAGCTACAACACCGACGAAGAGACAGGGTCTACAAAATTCGATCCAGCTGCAACACTGACGAGGAGGCAAGACCGATAGGTGAAAGTTCGATGTCCGATCCCGGCTACAACTCGATTTAAGAGGCGAGATCAGAAAACTGACAATTTTTTCTTTTTTCTCTGCTTTTGCTTCTTTTTCATATTTTTTTCTTTTTTCTTTTTTTTTGATTTTTTCTTAGAACATTGATAAAACTTGAAAGTTGGTGAATTTTGACCAAGCTACAACACCGACGAAGAGGCATGGTCTAAAGTTAGTAATGTTGATCCAGCCACAACATCGACGAAGAGGCAGGATCAAGAGTTAGTGAATTTGGTCTAGCTACAACACCGACGAAGAGGCAAGACCAGAAGTTAGTGAATTTGGTTCAGCTACAACACCGACGAAGAGGCAGAACCGAAAGTTAGATTTGACCCAGCTACAACACCGACGAAGAGGTAAGGTCTGGAGATTTGATCCAGCTACGACACCGACGAAGAGGCATGATTGGATAGTTGTTTTTTTTTGTGATCAAGCTACGACTCTGACGAAGAGGCATGATCAGAATTTGGTTGAAAGCTCATTTTTCATTTTTTTGATTTTTTTTATTTTTGATTTTTTTCTTTTTCTTTTTCTTTTTTTTTTCTTTTTTTTTTCTTTTTTTTCTTTTTTTCTTTGATTTTTTTCTTCTTTTTTCTTTTTTGATTTGTTTTCTAGCTACAACATTAATAAAGAAAACTTGAAAATCAGTAAAGTTGGATCTATCAACGGAGAAACAGAAATATTAACTGGAACCCTACTACACCATCAGCGGATAAGTAGGACAGCAGCAACTGGGACCTAGCCACTCCATCAGCGGAGGACTGGATCGGATAATGACGACCTGGAATCGGCTACACCATCAGCGGAGAGCAGGATCAGAGGACGACGGGAGCTTGGACCCGGTCACTCCATCAGCGGAGGACTGGATTGGACAATTACGACCTGGAACCGGCTACACCATCAGCGGAGAGCAGGATCAGAGGACGACGGGAGCTTGGACCCGGTCACTCCATTAGCGGAGGACTGGATTGGACAATGACGACCTGAAACCGGCTACACCATCAGCGGAGAGCAGGATCTGAGGGCGACGGAAGCTTGGACCTGGCCACTTTCCAGCGAAGTCGCCATCTGTAGCGATGTTTTTTCCCGCTAAAAAAATGTTTTTTATTTTTGTTTTTTATTTTTGGAAAATATTTTCTTCCGCGTGGGATTTTAGAAAACCCGTATTTTATTTAAAAATGGAGTCGCCACCGGCCACTCAAGGTGGACCGAACACCGTAGAAAACCAGAGATTTTGAAATATCGGGTTCGGGAGTCGGTTACGGATGGGGAAGGATTAGCACCCCCACACCGCCCAAAATTGGTATTTTAATAATTACCGCTTTATTAATATTAGACTTTCCGGATTAAAGTGACAATTAAATTAAAATCTGGTTATATGTGCGAGTAAATTTTAAAGACCCCGTTATTCGAGAGTAAACGCCCAACCACTATCACTACGCTCGATCATCGCCCGTTTTACGCTCGAATAAAAGGGCACCGCATTGACAAAATATATGCTCGTTATGCAAACTTAAAAAACATGGCAAATATAAATAAATACATTGTGATAAAATATAAATAAATACTAACATAATAAAATACTAATATAACATAAATAAAATACTAATATAAAACATACATACATAACTATTAATTTAACACATAAATAAAAACAAATCTAACATAAATAAAATACTAATCTAAAACATACATACATAAATATTAATCTAACTCATAAATAAAAATAAATCTAACATAAATAAAATACTAATCTAAAACATACATACATAAATATTAATCTAACTCATAAATAAAAACAAATCTAACATAAATAAAATATTAATATAAAACATAAATTTAAAACATAATAAATACTAATCTAAAACATAAATAAGCATACAAACTAAAAACACAATTTTAAATTAACTACTACTTCATTAAATCATAAAAATTACAACATAAATAAAAAGGAAAGAAAATATACCTAACTAGGAGTTCGAATGACGAACCCCGACTGAAACCTACCGAGATCTACCACGACCTCTCCAAAAAATTAACTAGATCGAACCTAAAATAAGACCTCGATCGAACCGGTTAGGACCGAGGGGACTACCCCTTGGCCCTGGGGTAGCCGAGAGCACTGCTCTCTTATTTGGCTACCCAGCCGATCCATGCTTGCTGCCCATTTCAATTGCCAATTGATGCATATTTATAGGGGTGAGGTGGGTGACGTGGAGCCTTGTGCTCCACTCCCCTCCCCTTTTTTATTATTAATTTTTTTTACTTTTTTTTTAAGATTAATAATATTATTACAACAATACTAAAAATACTAAAATCCGGACAAAAATGAGTGATTACAACCATCAAGAAACTTTTTAAATGACATATTTAATCTTAAATCATATTATATATTTATAGGATAACTAACTTGATTTAAAAATTTTGTGTGGTAAGAAGTTTAATTAAACTCCCTCTAATCTACAGATCTTCAATTTAACCATTTTTATATTTGTAATAATTGTATCAGATCAAGATAAAATTCGAATACAAAATTTAAAACTACACTAAGAGAACGCAACAATCCAACAACAATCAATGTCATGGTAAACAAAAGTAGAAAAAGCTTATAGCATTAGTGGAAAATGGGAGATTTTTGCATTGAAATTAGTGCACTACAAACCATTCATTAATGCAAATGGCCCCTAAACTCCTTATCATTTCACATCACGGTCCACACATAGTAGTTTATTGGCGTTGCTTGTTTTCTGTGTGCAAGCTTTAAACCGTTGATGATATAAGTAACCATGGTTGAGAGATAAGGCTTCAATCCAACCGCCTCATTCCCACCATGGACCGGACATGTACAATTCTTGCAATTGCTGCACCTGTCTTCTTCATTCAAGCGTTGAAATGGAGAAAGAGGGCTAAAACCAAGAGATTACCGCCCGGTCCGAGAGGGCTTCCGATTCTCGGAAACCTTTTGATGATAGGGACCAAACCACACCAAGATCTTCAACGATTAGCCCACAAGTATGGCTCTATTGTAACTCCTAAACCCCGAACAAAAAAAATAGGTTAAATCTAGGAAGTCACGTTTGAAAAGTTATCTCTCAAGAAAACTAAATTTAAAATTATATTTTAATTTAAAAAGAATATATATATAACTATAATTTAATAAATATCTCACAATAATAAAATACAAATATCATAGTTAATATTCGAATATTTAATTAAATATCTGAAATAAAACCACAATAAATGAATGCAAAAATCAATGTCTCAAAATAATAATCTGAATAACTAAAAATAGTTTCGTACTGAATAATAAAATAACCGAATAAAATGTGAGATCCTCTAAGTATCACGTCGCCTAAAGTCCAAAGATATTTGTAGGAGGAAACTATGGGGGAGTAAGCTAAAGAGCTTAGTATGTCTCTAGAGTGCAAGAAAACCATAGTCGTAAAATAAAGTAATATTTTCTCAAGTTTCATTAAAACATAAAACAATGGTACAACATCACAAGCGTAATGCAATGCACCCCAACTACGTCCGCCAATTCGAAGTGGAATTCAGCCCGAAGGGTGAAACTACTGAACTTCCTCCGTACAAATCACAACCCATAATCATACATGTATGATGTTTAAAACTCAAATTTCATAAACACAATTCCATAAATTCTATATTCCATAAACATACGTCATAAATCCATAAATCCACAAATCCTAATTTTCGCAAATTTTGATGTTTCATAAATCATAATTAAAATACATTCTAAAATCATATGCATATGATGTCAACTATACAAGCCATAATGCAGATTATAATCATGTAAGGTATAAAATTATATAAAAATTATTTATTTATAGTACCGTAAGAAAACATACCTAGAAAGCTAGTTGAACACTAGCGATAGCTTTTCTAAGAGTTGATGTATAGTTCGATTAAAAGAGTTCTGACCAGAAATTTTTGAATGACGACGGTTCATGCTTTAGAATACGAACAACCTGAGAAGCTTGGCTAGAGCGCGGTGCAGCTTAATTGGAACAGATTGGCACACACTGATAGAGATGAGATTTAGGGCTTGCGAAACTAAATTATGAACCAGAGATTTATACAAGGAAGTAAAGAGATAGGGCACACGGTTCTAGGGAATTTAGGTGGAGCAGCTAACAATTTTGGTGCGGAATAATAAATATAGAGAGAGTAAACCTAATTTAAGTAAAATAATGAAATTAGTGATCTAGGATAGAAAAGATTAAAAAATAATAAATAAAATAAATTGTAAAACAAGTAAAAGAGACGTCTGAAGCAAAGATCTAATAGCATTAGAATTCAAATTCTAAAAAAAATGGGTTATCTATAGAGGCAGTCCTTAAACTTCAAAACATTACAAAAATGATCTTAAGTTTCCAAAAATTATAGATTAGACCTCAAAAGTTTATTGTTAAACAAATTGCTCTCCAATTTTGATTTTCATTTTTTTTGCAAATCGATTCAAAAAAATTCCCCAAAAATTAGGTTTTCAGAAATTGGGGATTCCAATATTAGGATTTTAAATTTAAGGATTTCAAAATTAGAGTTTCTAAATTGAGAATATTTTTGGGGTGTTACACCTATCATGCACTTTCGCTTTGGATTGATGCCCGTGATCATCGTCTCGTCCCCAGAAGCTGCCGAGCTTTTCCTCAAGACACATGACCTTGTTTTCGCCAGCAGGCCGCCTCATGAAGCTTCCAAGTATATCAGTTACAATGGACAGAACTTGGTCTTCGCCCCATACGGTTCGTACTGGAACAACATGCGCAAGATGTGCACCTTAGAGTCACTTAGTAACCACAAAATTAGTACATTCAGATCCATGAGGAAGCAAGAACTTGATCTTTTAGTCCAACATATTCGAGAGGCTGCTTGTTTTGGTGTTGCCGTTGATCACAGTTCCATGGTCACATCCTTTAGTACTGATGTCTCTTGGTAGAATGAACATCCGAAAGAAATATAATCGTGATGATTTCGGCGAAAAAGGGTTCGAAGCTACAGTCCGAGAGACTATGCGAATCGCATCCGCGTTTAATTTAGCTGATTACATCCCTCAGATTAGAGGACTCGATCTTCAGGGGCAAACAAAGCGCATGAAAGCTATTGCCGAGGATTTTGACGCCTTCTTTGAGAAAATATTTGAAGAACATGTTGAATCTAAAGATGAAAATAGAATCAAGGACTTTATAGATGTCATACTGGGATTCATCATGGGATCCGAAGAAACAGAGTACCGAGTGGAACGAGACACTATCAAAGCAATCATCTTGGTACTCTTCTATATTTCAATCTATGTCCCATTTCGAACTCGTCTTTTGAGCCTTTCTATCGAAAAATCTGTCTGTTTATCGCGATTCTTGCAGGACATGCTTGCGGCTTCAATTGACACTTCGGCGGCTACGATCGATTGGACAATGGCGGAACTCATCAGACATCCACGGGTGACAAAGAAATTCCAACAGGAACTCGAGAATGTGGTTGGCACGAAGCGGACGGTCTAAGAATCGGACCTGGAGAAATTGGAGTACTTGGACATGGTTATGAAAGAAAGCTTCAGGCTTCATCCAGTAGCGCCATTGCTGGTCCATGCAGCCTGGGAAGATTGCACGGTGAACGGCTTTCACATACCGACAGATGCACGCATCTTTATAAACACATGGGTCATAGATCGGGACCAGCGGGTTTGGACCGACGCAGACAAGTTTTGTCCCAAAAGATTCGTCGGAAGCGACATTGATGTCCGAGGACAAAATTTTGAGCTGATACCTTTTGGTTCTGGTCGTAGAGGTTGCCCCGGGATGCAATTGGGTCTCACCGTCGTTCGGCTTGTGGTGGCACAATTGGTTCATTGCTTCGATTGGAAGCTTCCAAACGATGTGCAGGCAACGGAGTTGGATATGACCGAGGAGTTCGGACTTGTTTGTCCAAGAGCCGAGCATCTTCTAGCTATACCAACATGGCGCCTAAATGCTTGAGAAATTAATGGCTTTCTAGCTCATCTCATTTAGTTTTTGAATTATACCTAGTTTCATTGCACTCTACCAAACATGCAAAACTTTCTAGGACATTTCCGGTAACAACTATAGTTTTGCTATAATTTCTTTGCAATGCTATAACTGTCTCGGTTGGAATCCCTACGAAAGAAGGATATATTTTTTAGCAAAGTATAAGCCATTATATGGATTAAGATGACGTTGACATTAAAGCCGACGAATAAAAATTCTCTATTTTTTGGCGTTTTTATATATGTTCAACACTAAAAATTAAATTTAGGGTTTAAGGTTAGAGTTTAGGGAATTTAAGATAGGTGTATTTTTTAGAGTATAGGATTTAAGATTTAAAATTTAAGATTAGACTTAGAATTTAATTTTTTAATGTTAAATCATAGAAAGGATAAAAAAAAAAAAGCGGAGGATTTCCGGAGCCAACAAATAGCACGCATACAATTACCACCAAGCTTTATACATACTCCGGTTTTGCATATCAGCTTTGGCAAGGACTTCAGCTAATCAGTAGTATAAAAATTAGAAACAAATAGCTAACAATTTTGGATTAAATAAAAATTTTAAGGACTAAACTGAAAAAATAAGATTATATTAAAATTATTGGATTAAATTATAAAAATTAAAAACAAATATGATATAATTTTGGATTATATAAAAAATTTAGGGGCTAAACTGAACAAAAATAAAACTATATGAAATTCATATTAATCTCACTGTTTAACATATATGATATTTGTGTTAAAATATTTACAAATCTCAAGTTGGTCTAGTGGTTAAATTTTTGCCTTTTTTTCTTAGGACCTGGGTGCAAAACTCTAAATTGTTTTCTCTTACAAAAACATGTTGTTTTGGTTCGGTGTCCACATCAATCACTGCTAACCACGTCACCTGCAGTTAAGTATTTAACGGTGGAATGACATAAACGAATTGAAAACTAAAATTTGGTGTTAAAATTGAATTAGTTAGAAGTTTGATAGTCAGGGGCGGAACCTCTATAGGGTTAGAGGGGGCCATGGCCCCCCAGATTTTGGGAAATTTAATTTTGCCTCTAAATTTTTAAAAAATTTTAGTTTGGCCCCCTCAAAATTTTTAAAAATTTATATTAAGCTTCAAAAATTTAAATATTTTTAATAAATTTACTCTTTAGAATTTTTAAAAATTATAATTAAATAATCATATTAAGCTTCAAAATTTGAATATTTTTACATACCCGAAGAATTACGTAAATAATCATATTATTTTACATAAATATAAAATATACATGGTTAAGTGTGGACGTGATCATACTAAATAAAATATAATTATAGTATTAAGTGTAACATGAAAATAATTAAAACATAGATACAACATTATATAACAAAAAATTACTTAAATATGCAAACGTCTAAAACTTTGTATAATATAAATGATTTTATATTCAAAATTTATATATAAATATAAAATATTTTAATTTTAATTGTAATATATAAAATACACAATACAATATGAATAGATAAATATTATGAAAAACGTTAGTCTGTTTATATTTTTAAATTCTGTTTCTATTGAAAAATATTGAGCTGAAATCGTTTTTACCAACAGAGATATCGTATAACTGACTTCTAATTGGTTTAATTTTAACACTAAATTTTAATTTGTTTATGTTATTCCATCGTTAAATCCTTAATTGTTTAGTGACGTGATTAACGTGGCTGATGTAGATGGTGAACCAAAACGACATGTTAGGTGAGGCAAATTTGATGTTCATATCGCTCAAAACGAAGTCATTTTGTAAGAGAAAAATATAGAATTTTGCGCCTAAGAGGATTTGAATCAATTCCAAAGGAAAAAAGGCAAAGGTTAACCACTACAACAACTTAAGATATGTAAGTGTTTTAACACAAATAATATATATGTCAAACTGTAATTGAGATTGATATGATTTTTATATGGTTTTATTTTTATTCAGTTTAGTCTTTTAATTTTTTATTTAATTCAAAATTAACCTTTATTTGTTTCTAATTTTTATAATTTAGTCTAATATTTTTAAAATAGTTCTATTTTTGTTCAGTTTAGTCCCTAAAAATTTTATTCAATATGAAATTAACCCCTATTCGTTTCTAATTTTTATAATCTAATTCAATATTTAAATATAGTTTTTATTTAATCCGAAATTGACTACTATATTTTTTCTCTTGCAAAACCATGTCGTTTTGGTTCGGTATCCACATCAGTCACTGTTAGCCACATCATCATGCAATTAAGGATTTAACAGCGGAGTGACATAAACGGGTCGAAAAATAAAGTTAAAATTAGACCAATTAGAAGCTCGGTGGTAAAAACAAGTTAACGCTAATAGTTTAGTGGTATCTGGTATAATTTACCCAAAAATTAGATTAAGCTAATTCAAATTTATTTTTTGTACAAATATAGTAGTTGATTTTATTGAATAAAGTAAAAGTACCCAACATTACAACAGAAGTCTACAAAATAAGGGTAAATGATTAAACACATTTTCCCTAAAACTATCCTTGTGAATAAATTATTGACTTAAAAATAAAAAATGACCGAATAAGGAAATAGTTAAAAACCAACCAAACAATTCAGATAAATAATAGATACAAAAAAATAATATTGTATTTGATAAAAGATAGGCATCATCAACACAAATATAAAATGCATAAACAATGATGGTTCGTTAAAAAACTAACACTACACAATTCAACCACGACCTATCTTCAGTGATTGCGAACTTCTATCAATATTTTGCCGAGTTCCAAAACAAGGATAGATTGTTATAAGGTTCATTTACAGTGCAATGGCAGAGCCATAAAATTTAAATTATAGTGTCAAAATTTAAAAATGATATAAATAGTCTTTTAAAATACTATTAAATCTATTTTTTAATATTTTTATATAAAATTTCTATATAAATTTTTTTTAAAAAAGGAAAAATGTATTATTATAAATAAAATAATGAAGAACAACAACAGAAATAAAGGAACAAGGAGATGAGAGAAAGTAGGAGATCTGTATTTATTCTGAATATTGACTTGTGAACAATGCCTTCATCAAATCATTTATTTATAGGCATAAGAAGTACATAATACATTAAACTCTAATTAATAAAGATAATATTCATAATGATAAAGTAAATCAAATCTCCTTGATAAAGTTCTTATCATGATATACGTCCACATAGATAAATATTCATAACACTCCCGATTGAATGTCTATGAAGATAATGTGCCTCGTTAAAACCTTACTAAGATAAAAACTCAATGGGAAAAAAATTATTTAGTGAAGGAAAAAGAGTACACACATCTTTGATACGCATAACATGTTGCCTCATTAAAAACCTTACCAAGAAAACCCATTGAGACAAAATCTTGGTTAAGGGAAAAAGAGTGCATCACGTATTTACTCCACCTCATGAAAACATCACACAATATCTTTGAATCTTCATAATTCAATCTTGAATACTATTTTTCTGAAGATCGTGAGGGATGCAAATTTGGAGTAATATGTTTCATTCTGCCATCTTTGATGTATCCACATTTCGATTGAGATATAAATTTTGTATTATCTCCACTTAAGATAGCTTGTATCTTATCTTGTGAAAATAAATCACATATCTTCTGAACATGTTGGATCAATAGTCTTAGCCAAACACATTTTTGGCTTGCCTCATGCATAACAATGATTTCTACATGATTTGAGAAGGCATCGATTAATGTTTGAAGATCTAAAGGTAATGATCTTTGTAGCATTTAGATGATATTTCTGGATCAACTAATTTATGGTGCTTCCAAACCAAGGATCCATTTATCTTTCTTTCGAAAATGAATTTATTCACATCCTACAAACTTAAAATTATTAGGGTACTAAATAAATATGCTTTATCCATATTGAATCTTCTTTAAGGTTCTTTCAGCTTATGTCTATTTATAGACAAAACGCATATTTAAGTGCTAGATCTTTAGGTCGAGACAAAACCCTATCTCAAGATTCTTTTGCTCAAATACTTTCATTAAATGAGTTTCTAATTTGAAGCTATTCAGGAGTTCTAATGATATTCAAATTATCATAATGAATCTTGATCCAAACTTCTTTATAAAATACATAAGAAAATATGATCATTCTCATCGTATTTCCTCAATAAGTACTCTCTAAGGCGATTATATCAAATGCGCCAAAATATACATATTTAAGGGGACATATCTAAATAAATTTCCTCAAAAATTTTCAAATGCTTCTAGCATTTTAAATCCTTCAAGGATAAATAGGGATCCACAAAATAATTAGACGCATATAAAATATTTCATAATTTCCAAAGTAATTGCATCCACCATGAAGTAATTAAAAATTTTCATAAATCATAATTCTAGTCGTATTTATATCTCACGACTATTTATTTGTACCCCACTTGCATTACACCTTTAGGTGTTTGGACTGCTGGTCCAAAAACTTCACTTTTGGAAGTTCAAAGCGTCTTTCTATATTGGCCAATTCAATATCTATACTTCTGGATAGATTTCTATGCAAGATCCTCATTTTGTTTCTTTACTTCTATAGAATTATTCTATGTAAAATTGTTGTCGACAACTTTTGTTTTATGGTTCCATTCTCGTAGTGACATAACTCATCGAGATCTCTTCAAGATTTCAATCTTTATTTCAGGTACCTGAAACTCTTCTAGAGTTTTATTATTAGTTATGTCTTGGGTCTCTTTAGGAGCACCCGTCTCCAATATATGACCATCTCATACTATTTTCTATTTACGAGAATTTTGACCATTGAAACCAATTTCAACTATCACGCTTCAGGCATGCTTTACATCCATTTGCTCTAATATGTAATTCAAATTTAGAGCATTTTCAGTTGGTATATGAGACTTGATTACTCTCATTAGGTTAGTAAATATGTCTGGCAGTTGACATATAATAACATGAATTATCTTATGAACTTTTGGTTCATATGCGAGGATCAAGATAATGATAATTCATTTCCTTTATCCAGCTGATTATTCTCCCCCTGATGTTGAGAAAAATCATGTCATATATGATTCTCCAATTAATGTTTAAGAATTTAAACATAAAAGGAAACTCATATTCAATATATATTCTTAACCCTTTTTATATACCCATTTGTACAGTGTGGTGGATCAATTCAACTATATGCACATTCAAAAATTCTAAAATGGGAAATATGACTTCTGACCAAAAGTCAATCATAATGGGGAGTTTATTATAACTCGTTGGCTTGATGCGTATAAGTGCTGCTATATGTGAAATACCATATAGATAATAAATGATTTGTTCTCATAGTTTAGCTATTAAAGAGGAGGCATCCAATCAAAATTTTGCTAAACCATTTTTTTCATAATAATAGGCTTTGTAACAGTTATTTCAACTAATATAGCCAGAAATTCAAACCCACTAGCTTTAGGAAGACGAATAGTCTAATTGCATAATCTGAATCTTTTCTAATCAATCTCACAAACTTTTGGTTGTAAGTTGATAATACATATGTAGATGCATCTACTAAAATCATATAAAAACTTTCCACATTTGTGGATATATGGTCAGATATACAAGACATGTAGTCTAAACTTTAGTATAAGAACTTCAAGTTCTTTTTAGTAAATGGGATCTTAATCCATTCTTTTGAGAACAATCAACACAAGAACTTCATGTTCTTTTAGTAATTGGAATTTAATCGATTCATTTGAGAAAAAACACCATAAGGACTTCATGTTCTTTTAATAAACGTGCATGTAAATCTCAATAAAATCAGGATGGTCGAACTGATCATGCCAACTATATATATATATATATATATATATGTGTGTGTGTGTATACGTATATCTCTAAATTTGTAAACTTATGATTTACCATAACATGTGATTTAATCTCACTTGTACATGTGTTTGTTCCTTTGAATAAGAATATATTTAGCTCTTTCGGAGCTTTCAATGAAAATTGTTCTTTAGGTAGCAATATATAGCTCTTCTAGAGCTTTCAACTAATTTTTTCGCTACCAGAACCTATATCCACATTGGCTTATTTCATATGTCAATTGATAACATATGTTATCTATAATTCCAAAAAGATTATATCAACTTTTAGTGGTGACGATATTATTACCTTTAGTGGTAAGTATTGTTGTAATCCTGTAATATCCCAATTTTTGGCTAGTGACCAAAATGTAAAATTTGAAAGTTTTGTGGCTAAAGTATAAGCTTTGGAAAAATTTAGGGATCAAAGTGTAATTTTAAAAAGTTATGTATTTTAACCTCGTAAATGAATAGCTTACACCAAGAATGACATTTCTGTGTTACCTGGATTTTCGCACGGAGTTTGTATTAATGGCTATAAAGCGATAAAGTTCAAAAAAAATATTCGGATAATCAGATCGAGCTAAAATTTCAGAGATAGTTCCATGGACCTTAGAAGAGTAATAAAATATCATTTTATGGATATTTGGGTGTTAAAAGAGATCGGGAAAATTTTAAGTCGATCGAAATGACATGGAATGGCAATTTTGTGAGTAAGTTGATCAGTAAAGGGCGTTTTGGTCATTTTGCCCAAAAGAGACATGGGGGAATTTTGAGATTTCTTTTATAGATGAATAGTGGTTGATTATAATCCAACTAAGTCTAGTTGGAATGTTACAAAATGGCAAATTAGAAATATAAATCTAGTTGGAGGGTATTTTTGGAAAGTGGAATTTATTGAATTAAAAATTCATTTTTAATGATACAAGTGTCTTAAATATATGAAATGTGAAGGAATTATCAGCAAAAATACTCTCTAAAACGTTGGTGAAGACAAAAAGAAGAGAAAAATTTTACAAGCTCGATTTAAGCCCCAAATCTCAGTTTTCAGGTAATCTTTCGAACTACAAAGTTGTTCTACTCTTCGAGCTCTATCTTTTGATGTAAATAATTCATAGAATACTTTCTTGTTTGATGATATTTGATACGAGGAAGAAATTAAGGTTTATGAACAAATTGGGCCTTTTATGATTTTATGAATCCATGGTTGATTTTAAGTTAGAATCATGCTTGTATGATGTTAGAATCATGTTATTGAGTTGGGATTTAAAACCTACATATTTCGGTTTGTATAGAGAAGATTAGGGTTTATGGATTCAAGTCTAACTTAGGGTTTGTGATGTTGGATTAATGATCTAGTAAGCTTGATTTGTTGTTTGGAAATAAAACCCTAAGTTAAATACATAGGGACCATTTCGAAAAGCTTCAAAATTAAGGGACTAGATCTGATTTTTATGAATTTGATGTGTATTTATATTATTAATGATGTTAGAAACATGAAAAAGAAGTTAGAATGCTAAACTGACGATTAATCACATTAGTGACCATTTTGACAAATCGTCAAACTTGAATGGTCTATTCGGCAAAGAGGATATGTATGAGTAAATCTGATTTTTAGTTAAAATGATGGAATTAAGGTAGTAATTTTGATTGGAGGACTAATTTGCAAAGTTAAGAAGCTTGAATCCTTATATTTGAATTTTTTGTGACCATCTCGACAAATCAAGAGAAATTAGAGAAGTAAAGGTTAAAGCCTATTTTGATGAAAGATGTAAAGAAAATATATGAATACAAGCTTTATTCTAGTCATTTGAAGTAAAGTGATGAGACTAAATTGACAAGTAAAGAAATAAGGAGTAGTTGGTGTAAATTAGAAGTTATTTATGGAAAGTTATGTTGGAATTTGAATTATGGCAGTAAGTTTAAAAATTCTCCATAAATTTTACAAAAATGGTTAAATGATGAATTTTATACCGTTGTAAAGATTTGTTAGTCTAGTTTCGTTTCCATCAAACAAAAACTGACTTCGAGTTCGGTGTTAAAAGATATGGATTTTTATCCGAAAGAAGTTCAGAAAAAATTACACAACAATTTCTGCCTGGATAGCTATGTGACATGAATGTAAAGAATTTTTATAATTTTGGTAGATTTTGCTAATTTATGTGGCTTATACCGTTAGAACCGTTATCGAATCTAGTTTCTACAGTATAAAGGAAATTAAGATCCAATATGTATTATGCCTTGTATAAGTAAATCTTTGAAGGTAGCGCAATTTGTCAGAAATGGAATTTGAAACATTTTGTATTTAAATGTTAGTTAGCAAGCTCGGAAGAATTATTGGAAGTTCAATTGGTCACTAAGGACCATAATGAGTTTTTGAACAGTACAAGGAAGAAAGGAAAAATATTTGGAAATTTTATATTCGAATGATTATATTAGACATCATGTTTAAGGTATTGATAGATTTGAATCTAGCAAATATTTTGTAGTATTCATGTGATTAATGAAGTCAAGTTCGAATCAAAGAAGGTTCGAGGTACTATGAAAGAAAGGATTGAACTAGGACTTAGTGAGGCATTGTGTTAAGTGGCCAAGGTGAGTGCAACATTTATATGTATGTTAATTATAAAAGGGAAGACTTGCGATAAGTCAACCCTGATCTGAATATGAAAATGCATTGTTTAAAAGTTATAAACTGATCAAAAATTATAATTTATGTCTGCAAGTGGCAAGATAATGGACATGATAAAATTATTAACACTGTATGTAAAAATTACCTGATAAGTATGTTGGTATGTTATTTTGAACATGATAGACCGTGTGTCATGTAAAGTACACGGCCACCTCTATGATAACTATTTCAGTCATGTTACATACTTTGATTATGATATGCTGGAATAATTGATGTGATGCATAATACAGTAATGGCAAGTACATATGAAAAATTATGATGAAATATGGGATGTGAATTGCCCGTTTACATGAATGATGATGATTGATTGATAATGAAATGAAATGCCCAAGTATTTATTTATGAGAGTCCATGGTATAGTTGGCATGCCATAGAGTCCTTAGCAGCTGCATCACTCAAGTTATGATATGATACGATGGTGTCACATACACATTGGGGACCCAAGCCCTTGGTGTGCACCCGGGGGATCCATGCCCATAGTGTTAATGGCACTAACGAGGTACTTTTATGAGGAGCAAAGAGCGTCCTCGAGTAGGTACTCATTTACATGTTCACGTTAGACACTCTGGTGTCTTATTCATGTGACTCGAGTACCTTGATCTCATATTACATACTTTGGGCTATCTTTAAAGAATGTTATACTATAAATGACTGCCTGATGATTGATGAACACTGACAGCATGATACTTATATTTGTTTTATGTTATGATATAAACTGTACTGGGATCGTTTGCCATTTTGCAGGGAATTGTATTGCATTGTCATATGATATAATGTAATGTATGATCACATGATTTAACTAAATAGTTTACTAATTGCCTCACTAAGTTTGTACTTAGCGTGTGTTTGATTTTGCACACATAAGTGGTTCAAGATATTGGAGTAAGCAAGGTGTTACATCAAGTTCAAAGAATTTCATCAAGCTACCATAGTAATGACATCCTACTTGAGGGTTTGATTAATTTTAATGGCATGTATAAATGAAATGAAATTGTCTATTTTGGTTTAGAGTCTATTATTTATTGAAGGCATAAAGTCAAAAGTAGCCCCCAATGTTTGACCTTTTGGTCACTTTAGCCCCTATTCATTTTTTTGATCGAGACAGCCTCCCAACGTTTCAATTTTGAGCAATTTCCACCCTGGTTGGATGGATACCGTCAGTCAACATGCGTTGACCGTCTGTGGCTGACGTGGACTGCAGACATATCCTGCAGAGTTGACGTGGCACTACCACATGTCGTATGATGTGGCATCGATGCCACATAAGAAAAAAGTAATAATTTTTAAATTATTTTTCAAAAATTACAACCACTAAAAAGATGACACGTGGCATGTTCCTAATGGCTTAATTTTGGGCAAATGAAAATAATGTTTCTGGGGACTCGAACACAGGCCATAGGGAATGCAGGGCACTCCCCTAAACCATTAGGCCAAAGCCTTCGTTTGGTATATTATTTTGCAGATAATTTACCTATAAATTTCTTGTTTTCTTGCTTAATTTTTCATCAAAAGCCTAAACATTTTCGAAACAACGAATCAGTTGTTTTTGGTCTCTGCTTTGCTTGTTCTTATTGCAGTTCAAGTCTACGAATCTGCTCGTTTCAATTTTGAATCTAAATTTCTTTAGGATTCCAAAGCTTCCAAAATTTCCTACAAACCTCAGTATTTTCCCAAGTCAAATAACGAAGAAACTTCACTCTTTTTGAATTTGAACGCCCTTATGATTCATTGGAAATCCAAAATTTTCCTGAGACAACTTTTGATTTCTCAGAATCTGGATTTTCCCAAGAGTTTCAATACCCTATCAAGGCTTTCGAAACCCAACAGGTTCATAACAAAATAGAAGCACCATATCCTTCTCCATCAGAACACCATACCTATCATCATTAGAAGCACCAACTCCATCATCATCTCCCTCAATAGCATCGTCGCCATCAGAATCACGGTCGCCATCTTCATCTCCATCAGAAGCACTGTCGCCATCGCCTTCGATTGACCTAAAGTATTTGGGGAAAGAAAATTGACTTTGAGAGAGATTTTATTCGCTTACATAGGGAAAGAAATTTTTAGGGTAAGTGAAATTTGAGGAAAATGGGGATATGTTCTTTTGTATCGTGTTCTTTTAATTAATTAAGAATTAAGAATTTTTAAAACATATTAAGTAAATTATCAGCAAAGAAGTATACCAAATAAAGGCTTTGGCCTGATGGTTTGGGGAATGTCTTATATTCCCTATGCCCTGGGTTTGAGTCCCCCCATAAGCATTATTTTCATTTACCCAAAATTAAGCCATTGTGAAGGTGTCACGTGTCATATTCTTATTGGCAGTAATTTCTGAAAAATAATTTAAAAATTATTACTTTTTTCTTATGTGGCATCGATGCCACGTCATACGACACGTGGCAGTGCCACGTCAACTCAGCAGGCCATGTCAGCCACAGACGGTCAACGCATGTTGACTAACGGTATCCATCCAACTAGGGTGGAAATTGCACAAAATTGAAACGTTGGGAGGTTGTCTTGATCAAAAAAAGACTAGGGGCTAAAGTGACCAAAAGGTCACACGTTGGGGGCTACTTTTGACTTTATGCCTTTATTGAATAGTCATTTTGTTATTTTTGAAAGGTAAAGGGAGCTCCGATTTTGTGTTTTAGTTTTATTAGAAACAAAATTTTACCAATTTTTAAGAGTGAATTGTTTTATAAAGTGTCATATGACATATCTTATTCGTATTCAGTGATGATACGGGAAGGGGGTGTTACAAACCCCCTTAGCTCGGCCTAGCTAAAACCGGACCAAAAGAGCCATATTAGGTTTGTCGAAGCAAACTTGAGCTAAAACCCTAAGCCGCACCCTATTTTTTCCTTTTTATCTTGTCAAGATACACTTTGTTATTGCCCTATGTGATCATGCACCAACGATAGCGTTATATATAGATCGAAAAATAGAACAGAATCCAATTGATCAATGATTCACATTAAGGACCAAAATGCAAATATTACAAATTACAAGGCCTTAGTACAATTATGTTTACCAACCTTTAATTATATTTATTTCATGTTCATAGGTTAACTTTTAATCTAAAATAATCACTCAAATCCACTAAATTGCACTCTTAACAAACAGGGGCCAAATTGCAAGATTTCTAAACTTCAGCATTGTAAAATAGCTTGGCGTACCGATACAGGGAAGTCCCGTACAGATACGGTATAATAGACTTAATGACTATTTGTACCGATACACGTCTACCGCGTATCGATACGGTATGTTAACCAAATCATACCGATATAGTGTTGACCCGTACCGATCCCCCTTGGTTATTTTAAAAACTCGACATTCCAATAGCTAGAGTCCGTATTGATATGGTACCCTGTGTATCGTTACGGCTAGGTAAAATCGAAGGGTGTTTCGGTACGCTAGCCCATGTACCGACACTTGTGCTTGTTTTCCCTCATGGCGTACCGATACATTGGCTAGGCGTATCGATATGCTTGGCTTATTTTCAATGATTTGAGCCTATACAGGACCCCGCGTACCGAACCTTGAGGTACCCGTATCGGTACGCAGAGGCCTATAATGACCTCTAGGTCCAACACATGACACTTTGGATCATTCCAAAACACATTAACACTTAGCTAAACATCAAATAACATCACCAACATGCTTAATCAACAACATATCAATCATATAATCCAACCCAGCTCATCTAGCATACTTAAACACCAAATCTAGAGGCATGATTCCTAGTCCTCATCCAAAACATCAATCCAAGCACAAGCCAATCACTTAAAACTTATTACAAGTCCAAAACAGCCATTAAAACTTGCAACAACATGGAGTTCTTCAAAAACCCTCCCAAAACCTCAATTAACACATTGCCATTATTACTACTTTTCAACGTTCCAAACCGTACTTTGAAAAACAAGTCTTTAGGATTCCTTTCCTTGCTTCCTTGCTTCCTCGTTGCCTCAATCTCAATTCTTTGTATTGATGGAAAAGAGAGCGTAAGCACACTAGTCTTAGTAAGGAATGCTCAAACAACCACTATCATCAATGCAAGTCAAAGACCATTTCGCTTTTCTTTTGAAACAACTTTTCAAAACTCTTTGAAACATTAACACGATATCATGCCTTACCAAAACCATGCACTTAACATTTCCAAAACAACATATTAAACCATATGCAACATGTATCATAGATACTACAACAAAGTCCCATTTGCTACCCTCAATTTAGGCTTTCCCATGCATACTACCAATGCAAGGCTTAAAGAGTAAAACATGTTTAAATCACATTAAACAACATAATCCATCTCATGATACCTAAACAACTATATTGGCTTCCAAGTGATCATTTACCAAGTTCCATTTACCAAAACGTAACATCGGGTACACGGATTCAACAAGTGTTCCCTCAACACTTAACAATCAATCTACCGGTAACACAAGGCTCACACACGAGAATATTCAATACACATAAACCCATCCATTGTGTGACACCCGTGGTGGAGTATTCGGTACCCATAAACCCCTCAACACCACTCATCGGTACGATGCTTAATCCACTAACGGGAGTCTTCAGTACTGTACAACCCATCGATCGTTAGGGTACTTGGTTGGAGTATTCAGTACACCGTATAAACCCCTCAACATCCAAGGCACCTTTTTATAGTGCACTATCAACCCTATGGCCGGCCAACTATATCCGATTTCATTTTCAAACCATTTCATACCATCACTTGCCAATATAATTCATTTTAACATCAATAACTCACTGTTTTCATATGCATCATCAAAACCATTAAACAATGTTCATAAACATTAACAAGACGTGTATTACTTTCAATTGCATCAACATCATTTCGAAACCAATTTCCAGTATTAAACCATGCTCAAAACACGCATATACAGTAAGTAATTAAACCATGTAAAACAAGTGCATCAAACTATTAGCCAAACCGAGTTCGAGAGAGAATTCATCCTTTACTTACTTCCGAGCTTAGACCAGCGTTTTAAGCTTAATCTAAACTCCCAAACACAATTTTCAAACCTTTGAAAAACATGTTCTCACTCACCGAGTCGCAACGCCTTGCTTGCCGATGCGACAATCACACCTACAAAGCTTCTGAAACCAATGTCTTAGCTTGAGGACCAACCTCCCTTACTTTTAGCCACACAAAACAGAGGCACATTGCATCAAAATTCAATCAACATCAAAGCAACACAAAACCTCAACATCGTTTACCCAAAACCACTCCACAACTCCCAAAATTAACAACAAACCTTTTCCAAACTTAATCCATCCATAATCTAACGTTTCTACACTTTAATTAACATCAATTAAAATCTAGAACCACATCTCAAACATCCTTATATCTCCAACATTCAATTAACCACCACAACTCCTCAAAAACACATAACTAGCAATGTAGAAAATTAGAGATTCACATAGTTTCAGGATTCCAATGTTAAAGCCCATTTATTAACATTATTCAACATCAAGATTATGATTAAAATCAATGAACAACCCAAAAAAAAAGAAAAATCCATACGAAAATTCTTCAATTAAATCCATTAAATCTCAATTAAATCAATTTTCCACAATTCATTCATCAAATCAAGTTAGAAAACATATGTAAAGGATCAATAACTTGAGAATTTCAATAAAGAACCTTGTATTAGAGGAGAAGAATGAACCTCGCCTCTAATGGCTGCTTTTCCCCTCAATTAGTTGATTTTCCAAAGCCAAAATAATAAGAAATCAAGTTTATTTTGTTAGAAAACTATTGCAAACTCAATTGAAATCAAAAGATTGATTAAAAATGAATTTTACCTGGAGATTTTGAAGAGAGAAAAGGTGTTTGGCTGGAGAGAATTGGAGAGAAAATCTTTTTGCCAAAAGTTTGTTACGTAAAATTTGTTTTAGATATTTTAGTTATCAAATTCTTTTCCCTAGCCTTTAATTATATTTTAAAATCATTTAAAATAATTAATTAAGGAAAAAAGTCAGATATTAGACACTTTGGTAAATAGCTCCTTAAAGATTCTAAGTTTTGACCCTTTTACAAAGTAGTGACTAAAATCAGCTTTCATTCTTTACATTTTGGTCACTAGACAAAATGTCCAATTTCCAAATTCCATTTTCCAAAACTGACTTTACCAAAAATATCCATATACTAAAAAATAATTTTTAGATATTTTTCTCACACCAAAATTATTTATTCTGATTTTAATCTTGAATTTGACTCCAATCTCTAATCCTGATCCACTAGACCGTCTAATCACCTAGAAACTCCTAGGCCCAAAAATGAGGCGTTACAGCTCTCCCCCTTAAGAAACTTAGTCCTTGAAATTTACCTGACGAAAAAGATACGAAAACTGAGCAACCATGTTCGACTTACTCTCCCATGTGGCTTCCTCAACATCGCGATGTCGCCACAACACCTTAACAAGTTCAATCGTCTTGCCACGAAGAACTTTACTAATGGAGTCAAGGATCTCCACTGGTTCCTCATCATAAGACAAATTCGGTCGCAGCTCAACATCCTCAACTAGCATAACATGCGACGGATTCGAGCGATACCTCTGCAACATGGACACATGAAACACATAGTAAATCTTCTCCAACTCAGAAGTAACCTCAACCGAGAAGCCACACGACCAATGCGTACCAGCACCTCATACGGTTCAATAAACCTTGGGCTCAACTTCCATTTTTCACCAACAATGTACTCAACCTCTTTACGCTTCAAATTCGCGTAGAATTTTTGCCTATCTGATGCCTCTTTTAAACGATCATGAATCATCTTTACTTTATTATCCGTGTCTTTCAACACATCAGGCATGGAAACATACTTTTCCCCAGCCTCATCCCATCACATGGGTGTACGACACTTCTTATCATACAAGGCTTCATACGGTGCCATCTTGATACTTGCTTGATAGCTATTATTGTACGCAAACTCTACCAAAGGCAACCACATTTCCCAAGATCCTTGGAACTCAATGATACGATATCTCAACATATCCTCCAAAATCTAAATCTTACGTTCAGACTGGCCATCCGTCTGAGGATGATACGATGTACTGAAATTCAAACGAGTACCCAAAGATTGATGCAAAATCCCAAAATCTTACTGTAAATTGCGGATCTCTATCTAAAATAATCAATTTAGGTACTCTGTGCAACCTCACAATTTTAGCAACATACAAATCTACCAACCTATCCAACGAATACGTCATATGCACGGGCAAAAAATGTGCACACTTCGTAAACCGATCAACAATCACCCAAATGGAATCATTTTTAGTCGATATCAAAGGCAATCCCGATACAAAATCTATGGTGATCCACTTCCACTCCAGGATTTTCAACGGTTGTAATGCTCAACTTTCACCCGCTGACACACCATACATCTAGCAACAAAATCAGCCACGTCTTTTTTCAAACTCACCCAATAGTACTCATTCCTCAACCCCTGATACAGTTTAGTACTATCGGGATGCATAGCAAAAGGACTAGCATGTGCCTTAGTCAAAATCATCCGTCTCAACTCACCGTCACTAGGCACCACAATCCGATCTTTAAAGCACAAGACCCCATCACTATTAAAATGAAAATCCATTGGATTTCTATCTATGAAGTCCTTGATATGAGGTACCAACGCCTCATCATACGACTGCTTTTCCTTAATCAACTGTGCCAAAGAGGGTTTCACTTGCAACTCTGCCAACAAATCTCTGTCACGAGTCACACTCAACCTAGCAAATATGTCTCTCAACTCTACAACGACCTTTCTACTCAGAGCATCAACCACAATATTGGCTTTGCCCGAATGGTACTCAATGATCAAATCGTAATCCTTCAACAACTCTAACCACCTACGTTGATGAAGATTCAAACCTTCTGTGTCATCAAATATTTCAAACTCTTATGATCAGTGTATACCATACAATTTTCACCATAGAGGTAATGCCTCTAAATTTTCAACGCAAACACTACTGCCACGAGCTCAAGATCGTACGTAGGGTAGTTGTGTTCGTGTAATTTAAACTGCCTCGATGCATAAGCCACCACTTTCCTTTCATGCATCAACACACACCCTAACCCGACGTAGGATTCGTCACTATATACCACAAACTCCTTCCCTAACTCAAGTTAAATCAAAACAGGAGCTTGTGTCAGAGCTTCTTTCAATATCTCAAAAGCCTGTTGTCTAGCTTCTATCCATTTGATCCGCACATCTTTTTGCAACAACTTGGTCAACATAGCAGCAACTCTAGAAAACCTATCCACAAAACGACGATAATAACCTGCCAAACCCAAAAAACTACGGACTTCCCGACTTTGGCTGCTTCCACCTCACAACTGCCTCAACCTTCTTAGGATCTACCCCCGATACCCTCAGCTAAAACTACATGTCCAAGGAAAACCACTTCTCTAGTCCAAAATTCACACTTACTCAACTTAGCGTAGAGTTAATTATCCAACAAGGTCTGTAACACAATTCGTAAGTGTCGATCATGATCCTCCTCGGTACGAGAGTACACAAGTATACTGTCATTGAACACTACTACGAATTGATCTAAGAGTTCATGAAACACCCAGTTCATCATATCATGAATGTTGCAGGCATATTCGCCAGCCCAAACAGCATAACCAAGAACTCATAATAGCCATACCTCATACGGAAAGCAGTCTTCAACCCATCTTTATCCTTCATCTTCAACTGATAATATCCAGATCTCAAATCGATCTTGGAAAACATCGTAGATCCCTAAAATTGATCGAACAAATCATCAATCCTCGACATGGGGTACTTGTTCTTAATCGTCAACTTGTTCAGTTGCCGATAGTCTATACACATCCTCAATGTGCCATCATTCTTTTTTTACAAACAACATCGGTGCTCCCCATGGCAAAACACTAGGCTAGATAAAACCCCGATCCAGTAACTCCTAAAATTGTATCTTTAACTCTTTCAAATCATTTGGTTTCATACGATACGGTGAAATCGACACTGAAGCTGAATCAACATATGTCTTGATACAAAACTCTACCTTCTTGTCCGTGGCAATCCAGGTAACTCTTCTGAAAATATACTCAGGAAATCACAAACAGTACAGATATCCTTTGTCCGCACTTCTTCCATATTTAGATTAATCACGTAAGCTAGATACGCTTGACATCCACATTCAAGCAACTTACGCGCTTCGATGGCTGAAACCATATTAGATAAGAACTTTACATTTTCGCCCACAACTACAACCTCATAATCATTAACAAGCTTCAATGAAACCCGTTTGGTATCGAAATCCACCACAGCTCGATGCTCAAACAACCAGTCTATACCCAAGATCACATAGAAACCATAGAATGACAACTCTATCATGTCAATCGCAAACAACTGAACCTGAACAACTAGAGGAAACCTTCGGTACAACTTTCTTATAATAATCGTTTCTCCAAAAGAACTTGTCACTTGCATACCAACATCAAGCATTTCTACCGGTATACCAAGCAAATGTGCATGCTCATGTAAAATATATGAATGCGTAGAACCAGAATCTATCAAAGATAAAAATGACATAGACTGCAAAGTAAAGGTACTTGCTATCAAGCCCGTGTCATTTTTTCCCTCATAGTGAGCATAGATCCTCGCTGGTCTACCATCTTCAGGTCGAACCACCATGATATGTGCCACAGTCTTCTATCCCTCTTTCTTCCGTTAGAAGGTACCTTGGCCGCGCCCACGGCCTCTGGGTGGTGCAACAATAGGTACAAATGCCTACCTACCTCTAGTAAGCAAAGGACAGTCCTGTCTTATGTGATTTGTCAACCCACAACTCTAGCAAGAGTTCGCAGCCACAACTGTAGGAGTCTGCCCCTCTCTAGCCAAACACGGACAGTCATGCCTTAAATGTTCTCTCGAACCACAACCCCAACATCCATTATGCACTGATCAGACCTGAGTACCCTGCCACTGGGATCCTCATCCCAAACCATCTCCACCTTGTCTCACATCAAGTCGAAACCTCCGATCACGAAGCTCTGCTCAATATCATTCACTTGTGATACTAACACATCAAACACATCGTACTCACCATACTGAAAACGATCACAACGATGCCTCTTATCTGGAACCAACTCAAGTGCATACTGGCTCAACCTCACGAACTACACCTCATACTTGGATACCGTTATACTTCCCTGAACCAAGGCCATAAACTCATATTTCTTCTCATCCAAGTATCTCACTCCTAGATACTTCTTTATGAAAGTAGTTTAAAAGAATTCCCACATCATATCAACGGGTTCCATGCCCATGATTACATTGGTCCACCAGCTATACACATCTCCTTGTAACAGGGAAATAATACATCCCAACTTCCGATCATTGTTACAACCCATCTAAACCAAGATACGCTCTGTACTGGCCATCCAATCCTCGGATACCTTAGGTGCCAATCCTCTATACTCAACCCCTCCAAGGTTACGCAAATGCTCCAACAACAAACTCAGATTAACAGAAGCAGGTGCCAGAGCAGGTACATAAACTCCAGCTATCACTACCTGGAATGCTCATGTCATCGCCTGAACTAATGGCTTCATATCCCCAAACACAGGACCATGTGGTGCAGCTGGTACTTGTTCCACTCAGGAGGATTAGGCGGAGGCGACGGAAAATACTCAGGGTGTACAATCTCGCCCTCAACTCCCTACCACCAGCAGCAGCATTCTGCTAGATCGCAATTCTCTCCTCGATGGCATAGTCTAAAACGTATTTAAGGCATGACAATTACACAAAAACAAAAACAATCCAGCCAGCTTTAAGCAAGGATCCAAAACTTCAATTTTAAACCTAAATCATTTCACAAACATAGTAATATGGCAATGCGTCTTCAAAATACCCAAACATGGCATAATTCAAACACCATACATGTAAACAATCACCGTGCATAGCAAACAGCATGATACGAACACCAAAAGCATCCCAATTCTCGCAAACTGGCTCTGATAATTCCAAATGTAACCCCCTTAGTCGGCCTAGCCAAAATTACACCAAAAGAGCCATATTAGGTTTGTCGGAGCAAACCTAAGCTAAAATCCTAAACTGCGCCCTATTTTTTTCCTTTTTATCTTGTCTAGATACACTTTGTTATTTCCCTATGTGATCATGCACCAACGATAGCGTTACATCTAGATCGGAACACAGAATAGAATCTAATTGACCAATGATTCACATTAATAACCAAAATGAAAATATTACAAATTACAAGGCCTTAGTACAATTATGTTTACCAACCTTTAATTAGAATCTCTTAACAAAAAGTGACCAAATTGCAAGATCTCCAAACTTCAGCATTGTAAAACAACTTGGCGTACCGATACATGGAAGTCTCATACCGATATGGTATAACAGACTTAACGGCTATCTGTACTGATATACATCTATCGCGTATCGATACGGTATGTTAACCAAACTGTACCGATACAATGTTGACCCGTACCGATACAGTAACCTGTATATCGATAATGTAACACCATAACCAGTATTCTATATCCATTACCAATTAGAGTATTACATAAAGAATATACCAATGTATCACTTTAGTATTTATAAGAAAAATTATAAATTATTCATTTTGCCATTTATCGCGTAGAATCATATTTCAAATTTTTATCCCATCGAATTAGGTCCGATTTTAGGCAGCAACTTCACAATCCTTATCAATGATATATAAGGAATATATCTGCCTAAAAACTGCCTAAAATAAAAATCTACCCGATTACTCTATTTAAACTTTTCTAGTCATTACTCGATTTTTAATTTAATATAACTACTCACCATCCACTGTAAACATAAACTAGTTTATATGTTAATACAAACCATGTATAAACTAGTATATAACCGACTAATTTTAACATATACATGCCATCTAGAAACATCAAAACACATCAAAAGATGTTATTACTGATACCTTGATTATATTCTTGATAAGTAGGATGCCAGCTTCTTACTCCGAATTTTGCTTTTTACCTACGCGTGAAAACCATCACACGCTAAGTATATACTTAGTGAGGCAATAATAATATTTAGTGCAATATAACATAACTACAACAATTAACATATAAAATTTTCATTAATCATGATCACTAGTTATGCATTACCATCATGTTAATCATGTATTAACATAATATAATCATATATAATTTCTTACCAATATACTTTCCATAACTTTGAGAATTTTAACTCTTTCACCTGTTTATCTATTATTTACCAATAAATCATAGCCCATATATAAACCTACGAGGACCCTGGGTACTCGAGTCAAATATGCACCGAAGTGTTAATACACATAAGGTCGCGCCCACCATCCGCACATAAGGCTGTACTAACCATTTACACTAAGTGTCCTTTATATACACTATAGTGCTAAACCGAGTATGCAGCGTGCTGCTGGACTCTATGGCATGCCAACTATACCATGTCCCTCAATGACATACTTGGGCATATATTCCATATTTATTTCATCCATGGCAATGTATATCAACATAATTTAACATTGGGCTATTCATACCGGAAATAACATTTATGATATAACATCATATATAACTAGTAATCCATGCATTTATATTCAACTTTTGACATTTTTAAAATATGTCAATCATATGCTCCATGATATAAATATAATGACAATAAAATTTGGGTAGGCTCATCGCAAGCCATCCCAATGATGTATAAAACATCAATGTGTCATGATATGTATGCAATTGCACTCACCTGATGCCTCACTAGGAAACCTTACTATCACTTTTAGCTTTACTCTTAAACTTTTTCCTTATCTTTAAACTTGCTCGTATTACGATCTTGATCACGATCACGATCTATAAAATCATCGTTTACGAAACACATACATTTCAAAGCGTATGTTAGTATCATTCTAACATAGGCACATATTAGGAATAAAATTCTTAAAATCCTTTATTATTCATATCCATCACAAATTCACAATACATTCTCAAATCTCATAAAATAACCATAAAATGAATTCTTTTAGAATTTATCTCAAATTTCCAACTTATTCAATATGGTCCCTTGCCATTGAACTTCAAATTCAATCATTAGACAACATATTCAAGCATTCCAAGAATACATTCAAGCTTAACACATTAATTTCTAACCAATTTCCATTTCACTCTCAATTTTTCCTTAATATGCTTTTTGGTCCTCCACTCTATATAAACTTCCAAATTGATCCAAAGAACATTCTAAGCTTTGTAGAATCATTCTCACATCATTTCTAGCCTTAGGGAAATTTTCCAAAAATTTCTCTAATATTTTCCCTAAAGGCCGAATATGAAGGGTCATTTTATTCAAATTTTCCAACTTGATTCAAGCATGAATTTAACTTCTAAACATCATTTCCAAGCTTCTACAATCATTTCCATATCAAAATCAATCCAAATTCAACTTCACATCAAAACCCTAACTTTAACCAAATTAGGATTTAGCTACTTTCAAGTAGTTTCAATCATAATACAAGCTTGGATATGATTCTACAACAACAACTTCATCAAAATCTAATCTTAAATCATCCAAATTAAGCATCCCCTGCATCCATCATAATCATAAAACTAAGGTTTCAAGCAAGGAAAGCATGAATAAATGGTACCAAAAGATAGAGAATTTTATGTAGATTAATTCCATGTTTCATGCTTCCATCCAAAATCCAACTAAATAAACTTGAAAATCAAAAAAAAAAATCTCCATACCTGGGTTCAGCCAAGTAGAGAAAGATGAACAAATTTCTTGACTTTTCTATTTGTTTAACTTTGGTCCATTTGTCATCCTTTAAAAAATCCAAATAAAAATCTCTTTTATAGCAAAATGACCATTTTGCCCTTGTAATCCAATGTCCCACATCTTGCCACATGTCAAAAGATTCATCCAAGGGTCAAAAATAAACCAAGAAGTTAGTGATTACCAACTTTGCCCTTGGAATTTTCCAAAATTACCATTTTTCCATTTTTCATCCAATGGCTCATATTCAACATGGAAAATCTACTTTAAATCCAATGGTCCATGTTAAATCCTACAATTTTAAGACATGGAAATGAAATTTTTAACCTTGCCTTATCATCCTTTAAAATATCTTGAATATCTGATTCGATCCGATTATCCGAATATTTTTCTAACTTTATCGCTTTATAGCCAATAATACAAACTCCGTACGAAAAATCTGGGTAACACGAAAACATCATTCTCGGGGGTGAACTATTCATTTACGGGACTAAAACACATAACTTTTGGAAATTGCAATTTAGTCCCTAAACTTTTCAAAAATTTATACTTTAGCCATAAAACTTCCAAAATTTTTATTTTAGTCACTAGCCAAAATTTGGGATATTACAATTCTCCTCTTAAGAAAAAATCGTCCTCTAATTTTCCTTACATACTTGGTTCAAACAGGTACAGATACTACTTTTTCATTGCTTTCTCTATTTCCCAAGTAGCTTCTTCTACTTTGTGGTTTCTCCACAGGACTTTAACTAGAGGAATCTTTTTGTTCCTTAATTGCTTTTCTCCTCGAGCTAAAATTTTTACAGGTTCTTCATCATAAGTCAAATCCGATTGAATCTCAATCTCTTCTGGTGTAATAACATGTGAAGGATCTGATCGATATCTTCGAAGCATGGACACATGAAATACATCATGGACCTTACTCAACTTCAGTGGTAAAGCTAGTTGATACGCCACTGACCAACCCTTTTCAAGATTTCATAAGGACCAATGAAACTTGGACTAAGCTTTCCTTTTCGTCTAAAGTGTAATATCTTTTTCCAGGGTGAAACCTTTAGAAATACTTTATCTCTAACTTCAAACTCAACATCCCTTCTTTTAAGACCTGAATATGACTTTTGTCTGTCAGAAGCAGCCTTGAGATTATCTTGAATTATTTTTACCTTATTCTCCATTTCTTGAACAAGATCTGGTCCGATGATTTTTTTATCCTCCAACTCGAACCAATTTAATGGTGTTCGGATTTTTCTTCCATACAATGCCTCATAAGGTGCCATCCTTATACTTGATTGATAACTGTTGTTGTAGGCAAACTTAGCTAATGGAAGATATTTTTCCCATGAACCTGTAAAATTAATTATGCATGCTCTGAGCATATCTTCGAGTATTTGAATAGTTCTTTTCGATTGTCCATCTGTTTGAGGATGAAAAGCAGTACTGAAGTGTAGCCGAGTTCCTAATGCTTCATGTAATGTACTCCAAAACGTTGAAGTGAATCTTGGATCTCTATCAGAAATAATAGACATAGGAACACCATGCAGTCTAACAATTTTCTTAATATATAATTCTGCCAACTTGGTCAAGGTGTAATCTGTTCGAACTGGGGTATGAAATGTGCCGTTTTAGACAATCGGTCCACAATCACCCAAATCGAATCTTTCTTACTTGGTGTCAATGGTAAACCTGGTACAAAATCTATAGTGACCTTTCCCACTTCCATTACAAAATTGAGATTGATTGAAGCAATCCCGATGGAGCATGATGTTCTGCCTTTACTTGTTGACATGTTAAGCATCTAGCAACGAACTCAGTGATAGCTCGTTTCATGCCATGCCACCAAAATCAACTCTTTACATCTTGATACATTTTGATGCCTCCTGGATGCATAGTTAAAGGACTATAATGTGCCTCCGAAAGTATTTCCCTCTTTAGCCCGACATCATCATGAATGTATACACGTCCCTTATAACATAAGCATCCATTTGATTTTACTTCAAAGTCTTTAGATTCCCCACGTTCAACTTGTTTCTTCTTTTCCAAGCATTTTGCACCATTTGCTTGCAACTCTTTAATCCTTTCTATCAGAGTAGGCTCGACTTTAAGCTCAACCATTATTGCACCATTTTCCTGTAACTTTAACTAAGCATTCAATGTTCTTAAGGCAGAAAATATCATCCGGCTAAGTGCATTTGCTACCATATTAGCCTTCCCCGGATGATAATCAATGAATACATGATAGTCCTTGATCAGTTCTATCCACCTTCTTTGTCTCAAATTAAGCTCCTTTTTGGACAACAAATATTTCAAACTTTTATGATCCGTGAAGATGCAGCACTTTTCACCATATAAGTAGTGACGCAAAATCTTTAAAGCAAACACTACTACAGCCAACTCTAAATCATGAGTAGGATAATTCCTTTCATGAGTTTTGAGTTGTCGAGAAGCATACGCTACAACATTTCCTTCTTGCATCAATACACACCCCAAACCATTATGGGATGCATCACTATATATTGTGAAATCCTTCCCAGATTATGGTTGTACCAAGACATGAGCTTCTGTTAATATCTTCTTCAATTTGTCGAAGCTTGCCTGACACTTATCTGTCCAAACAAATGACACATCTTTTCTTAATAGCTTAGTTATTCAAGCGACAATCATTGAAAAATCTTTCAAAAACCACCGATAATAACCAGCTAATCCCAAGAAACTTTTCACTTCAAAGACATTATGAGGAATTTTCTATTCGAGTATTTCTTGAACCTTCTAAGGATCAACTCAAATTCCTTCAGCCGAAACTATGTCCAAGGAAAGCTACTTCAAACAACCAAAATTCACACTTTGTCAGCTTTGCATATAATTTCTTTTCTCGGAGGATTTGAAGAACTATTCGAAGATGAGTATCACGATCTTCTTTGGTTTTTGAATAAACCAATATATTATCTATGAATACCACCACAAATTGATCCAAATATGGCTAAAATATCTGATTCTCCAGATTCATAAAAGCTACCGGTGCATTTGTAAGTCCAAAAGGCATTACTACAAACTCATAATGCCCATATCTAGTTCTGAAAGCTGTCTTTGGTATATCTGCATCTTTGATCTTCAATTGATGATACCCCGATCAAAGATCAATTTTAGAAAACATAGTTGCTCCTTTAAGTTGATCAAATAGATCACCAATCCTTGGAAAAGGATATTTATTCTTCACCATTACTTTATTAAGTTGACGATAATCCACACACAACCTCATTGATCCATCTTTCTTTTTCACAAACAAGACTGGTGCTCCCTAAGGTGATATACTAGGTCGTATAAAACCTCGATCTAGTAATTCTTGTAATTGAGCCTTAAGCTCTCTAAGTTCTGTAGGAACCATTCTGTAAGGTGCCATTGATATTGGTGCTGTTCTAGGAAGCACATCAATACCAAATTCCACTTCTCGATCCGGAGGTAATCCCAATAATTCATCTGGAAATTCCCGCACTGTAGGTATCTTTTCCAGATCTATTTTTTATATGGAGTATTTATCACATGAGCTAAATATACTTCATACTCATGTGATAATAACTTTCCATAAGTTACAGCTACAATCTCATTGCTTGAATAATTCTGCCTTTCTCCTACCAATATTATTTTCGAACCATCTGATCTTTTTAAGATTGTACTTTTTAATCGGCATTCAACCGTAGCATCATATGCCGATAACCAATCCATTCCAAGAATGAATTCAAATTCTTGGAAAGGTAATTCCATAAGATCAACTAGAAATTATCTTTCTTAGATCTTTATAGAACACTTTTTGCATATTCGAACTACTTTGGCGCTTTGTCCTTGGCACTTTGTCCTAGGGGATTAATAGCAACTACCTCACTCGAAATTGGTTCTACCAGAATATTTCTTTCAAGTATTACTTTAGAACTAATATAAGAATGGGTAGAGCCTGGATCAATCAATGCAAAAATAGGTCTGCCAAAGAGTTCGATCATACCTGCTACGATCTCTGAATCGTATCGATCATTAGCAGTCTTGATATTATATACTCGAGCAGTAGCATTGTCTTCTCGACTAGGTATGGTCGTAGATACTCCTGGTTTGCCACCTTTGTTTCCTCTACTTTTCTGAGGCGATGAAACTGACTGATCTGGATAAAGCTCTAGACAATTCTTTTTGAAATGACCAGCTTGCCCACAATGATAGCATGCCCCACCAGTAAACCAACATTGACCCGAATGCCTTTTTCCACAATGTTCGCATTCTACAATAGGACGAAATCTGGAACCTCAAGAACTTGCAGTAACAGTCTGAGCCTTCTTTGACTTTCCTCTGAGGTATCCCTTTTTGGCTGAAAAAGCTGATGCTGCTGGATTTTGCTGTGGAAATCCTTTACCGTGTTTAAATGACGACGCATCAAAAGAACTTCCAGATCTTTTTCCAATTTGAACTTGTTTCCTCACTTTTTCCTCGAGATCCACTTTTTCCATAGCTTTTGCTTGATTCACTGCCTCTTGGAAAAATGGTAAAATTGCAAGAAACCAATACCCTTTTATATTGAGAATCCAACCCAGCTATAAATTTATCAATTTAGACTTTTCGATTGGAAGAAACTTTGCCACAAATTGGTTCAGTCTATTGAACTCACATTCGTATTCTATATTTATTGCAATAATAATATTCATTGCAATATAACATAACTATTGTAACACCCTAACTAGTATTCTATATTTAATACTAATTAGAGTATCACATAAAGAATATACCAGTGTATCCTATTAATATTTATAAGAAAAATTATAAATAATTCATTTTAACATTTATCACGTAGAATCATATTTCAAATTTTTAACTTATCAAATTAACTCCATATTCATGTAGCAATTTAACAGTTTATAACTACAATCTATAAATAACATAACTGCCTAAAAACTGCCTAAAATAAAAATCTACCCGATTACTCTATTTACCCTTTTTTAGTCATACCCGATTTTAAATTTAATATAACTGCTCACCATCCACTATAACATAAACTAGTTTATATGGTATTACAAACTATATATAAACTAGTATATAACCGATTAATTTTAACATATACATGCCATCTAGAAACATCAAAACACATCAAAAGATGTTATTACTAATACCGTGATATTCTGGATAAGTAGGATACCCGTTCCTTACTCTGAACTTTTCTTTTTACCTACGCGTGAAAACCATCACACGCTAAGTATATACTTAGTTAGACAATAATAATATCCAGTGCAATATAACATAACTATAATTAATAACATGTAACGATATTCATGCATTTTGAATCACTAGATATGTCTTACCATCATGTTAATCATACATCGACATAATATAACCAGATATAACTTTCTTACCAATATACTTGCCATAACTTTAAGAGTTTATATACTCTTCCACCCGTTTATCAATTATTTACCAATATTATAGCCCAAATATAAACCTATGAGGACCGTGGGTACTCAAGTCAAATATGCACCAAAGTGCTAGTACACATAAGGTCGTGCCCACCATAATACACATAAGGTCGTGCCCACCATATGCACTAAGTGTCCTTTATATACACTATAGTGCTAAACCGGATATGCAGCGTGTTGTTGGACTCTATGGCATGCCAACTATACTTTGTCCCTCAATGACTTATTTGGGCATAATTTTCGTATTTATTTCATCCATGGAAATGTATATCAACATAATTTAACATTGGGTAGTTCATACCGGAAATAACAATCATAATATAGCATCATATATATAACTAGTGATCCATGCATTTATATTCAACCTTTGACATATTTAAAACGTGTCAATTTATGATCCATGACATAAATATCATGCCAATATATAAACAAGGTAGACTCATAGCAAGTCTTCCTATTGATGTATAAAACATCCATGTATCATGTTATGTATGTATTGCAGTCACCTGATGCCTCACTAGTAAACCTTACTATTGCTTTTAGCTTTACTCTTGAACTTTTTCCTTATCTTTAAACTTGCTCGTAATACGATCATGATCATAGTCACGATCTATAAAATCATCGTTTACCAAACACATACATTTCAAAGCGTAAGTATCATTCTAACAGGCACATATTAGGAATAAAATTCTTAAAAATCATTTATTATTCATATCCATCACAAATTCACAAGACATTCTCAAATCTCATAAAATAACCATAAAATGTATTCTTTTAGAATTCATCTCAATATTTCCAAATTATTCAAAATGGTCTCTTGCCATTAAACTTCAAATTCAAACACTTAACAATATATTTAAGCATTCCAAAATACATTCAAGCTTAGCACCTTGACTTCTAGTCAATTACCATTTCAAACTCGTATTTCCCTTAATATGCTATTTGGTCCTCAACACTTTATAAACTTCTAAATTGGTCCAAATAACATTCTAAACCTTGTAGAATTATTCTTACACCATTTCTAGCCTTAGGGAAATTTTTCATAAATTTTCCCTAATTTATCCCTAAAGGCTGAATATGAAGAGTCCTTTATCCAAATTCTCCAACTTGATTCAAGCATGAATTCAACTTCTAAACCTCATTTCCAAGCTTCTATAATCATTCCCATATCAAAATCAATCCAATTTCAACTTCATATCAAAACGCTAACTTAAACTAAATTAGGATTTAACTAATTTCAAGTAGTTTCATTCATCATACAAGCTTGGACATGATTCAACAACAACAACTTCATCAAAATTTAATCTTAAATCATCAAAATTAAACATTCCCTTCATCCATCATAATCATAAAACTAAGGTTTCAAGCAAGGAAAACATGGATAATTGGTACCAAATGATAGAGAATTTCATGGAGATCAACTTCATGTTTCATGCTTTCATCCAAAATCCAAGTAAAATGGCTTGAAAATCAAAAATGAAAATTTTCCCTACCTTGGAGAGGAGTTTCGAACAAGAGAGGAAGAGTAGAGAAAAGTCTTGAATTATCATTTGTTTCAAATTTAGCCATTTGTCATCTAATTTAAAAATCCAAATAAAATCTCTTTTATAGCAAAATGACCAATTTGCCCTTATAATCCTACCATTTTAAGACATGTAAATGACATTTTTAACCTTGCCTTATCATCCTTTAAAATATCTTGAATATCCAATTTGATCCGATTATCTGAATATTTTTCTAAACTTTATCGCTTTATAGCCACTAATACAAACTCCGTACAAAAAATTCGAGTAACACGAAAACATCATTCTTGGGGGTGAACTATTCATTTATGGGACTAAAATACATAACTTTTGGAAATTACAATTTATTCCCTAAACTTTTCCAAAGTTTATACTTTGGCCACCAAACTTTCAAAATTTTCATTTTAGTCACTAGGCAAAATTTGAGATATTACAATTTTCCCCCTTAAGGAAATTCGTCCTCGAATTTTCCTTACATACTTGGTTCAAAAAGGTACATATACTACTTTTTCATCACTTCCTCTGTTTCCCAAGTAGTTTCTTCTACTTTGTGATTTCTCCACAGGACTTTAACTAGAGGAATCTTTTTGTTCCTTAATTGCTTTTCTCCTCAAGCTAAAATTTTTACAGGTTCATCATAGGTCAAATCCGATTGAATCTCGATCTCTCCTGACGTAATAACATATGAAGGATATGATCGATATCTTCGAAGCATGGACACATGAAATACATCATGGACCTTACTTAACTCTGGTGGTAAAGCTAGTTGATACGCCACTGAACCAACCTTTCTAAAGATTTCATAAGGACCAATGAATCTTGGACTAAGCTTTCCTTTTCTTCCAAAGCGTAATATCTTTTTCCAGGGTGAAACCTTTAAGAATACTTTATCTCCAATTTCGAACCCTATATCCTTTCTTTTAAGATATGAATATGACTTTTGTCTGTCAGAAGTAGCCTTGATATTATCTTGAATTACATTTTCCTTATTCTTTATTTCTTGAACAAGATCTGGTCCAATGATTTTTTGATCTTTGAACTCGAACCAATTCAATGGTGTTCGGCATTTTCTTCCATATAATGCCTCATAAGGTGCCATCTTTATACTTGTTTGATAACTGTTGTTGTAGGCAAACTCAGCTAATGGAAGATATTTTTCCCATGAACCTGCAAAATTAATTATGCAAGCTCTGAGCATATCTTCGAGTATTTGAATAGTTCTTTCTGACTGTCCATCTGTTTGAGGATGGAAAACAGTACTGAAGTGTAGCTAAGTTCCCAATGATTCATGTAGTGCACTCCAAAACCTTAAAGTGAACCTTGGATCTCTACCATATATAATAGATATAGGAACTCCATGCAGTTTAACAATTTCTTTAATATATAACTCTGCTAACTTGTTCAAAGAGTAGTCTGTTCGAACTGGTATGAAATGTGCTGTCTTAATTAATCTGTCCACAATCACCCAAGTCGAATATTTCTTACTTGGCGTCAATGGTAAACCTGTTACAAAATCCATAGTGACATTTTCCCACTTCCATTGTGGGATTGAGATCGGTTGAAGTAATCCCGATGGAACTTGATGTTCTGCTTTTACTTGTTGACATGTTAAACATTTAGCAACAAACTCAGTGATAGCTCGTTTCATGCCAGGCCACTAAAATTGACTCATTACGTCTTGATACATTTTGTTGCCTCCTGGATGCATAGTTAAAGGACTGAAATGTGCTTCTGAAAGTATTTCTCTCTTTAGATCCTCATCTTCAGGAATGTACACGCGTCCCTTGTAATATAGACATCCATTTGATTTTATTTGAAGGTCTTTAGATTTACCATGCTCAACTTGCTTCTTCTTTTCCGACCATTCTTTATCCTTTGCTTGTAACTCTTTAATCCTTTCTATCAAAGTAGACTTGATTTGAAGCTTAGCCATTATTGCACCATTTTCCTGTAACCTTAACTGAGCATTCAATGTTCTCAAGGCAGAAAATGTCTTCCGGCTAAGTGCATCTGCTACCACATTAGCCTTCCCCATATGGTAATCAATGATTGCATCGTAGTCCTTGATCACTTCTATCCATATTTTTTGTCTCAAATTAAGCTCCTTTTGAGACAACAAATATTTCAAACTTTTATGATTCGTGAAGATGTAGCACTTTTCACCATATAAGTAGTGGTGCCAAATTTTTAAAGCAAACACTAATGCAACCAACTCTAAATCATGAGTAGGATAATTCCTTTCATGAGTTTTGAGTTGTCGAGAAGCATACGCTACAACTTTTTCTTCTTGCATCAATACACCCTCAAACCATTATGGGATGCATCACTATATATTGTGAAATCCTTCCCAGATTCTGGTTGTACCAAGACAGGAACTTCTGTTAATATCTTCTTCAATTTGTCGAAGCTTTCATGATACTTATCTGTCCAAACAAATGGCACATCTTTTCTTAATAGCTTAGTTATTAGAGCGGGCAATCATTGAAAAATCTTTCACGAACCGCCAATAATAACGAACTAATCCCAAGAAACTTCTCACTTCGGAGACATTCCAAGGAACTTTCCATTCGATTATTGCTTGAACCTTTTTAGGATCAACTCGAATTCTTTCAGTTGAAACGATACGTCCAAGGAAAGCTACCTCAGACAACCAAAATTCACACTTTGACAACTTTGCATATAATTTCTTTTCTCGGAGGATCTGAAGAACTACCCGAAGATGAGTATCATGACCTTCTTTGGTTTTTGAATAAACCAATATATCATCTATGAATACCACCACAAATTGATCCAAATATGGCTGAAATATCTGGTGTATTTGTAAGTCCAAAAGGCATTACTACAAACTCATAATGCCCATATCTAGTTCTGAAAGTTGTCTTTGGTATATCTGCTTCTTTGATCTTCAATTGATGATAACCCGATCGAAGATCAATTTTAGAAAATACTGTTGATCCTTTAAGTTGATCAAAGAGGTCATCAATCCTTGGTAAAGGATATTTATTATACACCGTCACTTTATTAAGTTGATGATAATCCACACACAACCTCATTGATCCATTTTTGTTTTTCACAAACAGGACTGGAGCTCCCCAAGGTGATATACTTGGTCGTATAAAACCTTGATCTAATAATTCTTGTAATTGAGCCTTCAGCTCTTTAAGTTCTGCAGGAGCCATTCTATAAGGTGTCATTGATATTGGTGATGTTCCAGGAAGTACATCAATACCAAATTCCACTTCTAGATCAGGAGGTAATCCCGATAATTCATCCGAAAAAACATCTGAAAATTCCCGCACTGTAGGTATCTTTTCCAGATCTGTCTTTGTTGTCGGAGTATTTATCACATGAGCTAAATAAGCTTCAAACTCATGTGATAATAACTTTTCAGCAGTTACAACTGCAAACTCATTGTTTAAATAATTTTGCCTTTCTCCCAGAAATATTGTTTTCGAACCATCTGGTTCTTTTAAGACAACCATTTTTAATTGACATTCAACCGTAGCATCATATACCGATAGCCAATCCATTCCAAGAATAACTTCAAATTCTTGGAAAGGTAATTCCATAAGATTGGCTAGAAATTCTCTTCCTTGGATCTTTATAGGACACTTTTTACATATTCGAACTACTTTGGCGTTTTTTCCTATGGGATTAATAGCAACTACCTCACTCGAAATTGGTTCTACTAGAATATTTCTTTCAAGTACTACTTTAGAACTAATATACGAATGGGTAGAGCCCGGATCAATTAATGCAAAAATAGGTCTGCCAAAGAGTTCGATCATACCTGCTACGATCTTTAAATCATCTCGATCATTAGCAGTCTTGATATTATATACTCGAGCTGCACCCTTGTCTTCTCGACCAGGTATGGTCATAGATACTCCTGGTTTGCCTCTTTTATTTCCTCTGCTTTTCTGAGGCGATGCAATAGACCGATCGGAGTGAAGCTCTAGACAATTTTTTTTTGAAATGACCAGCTTGTCCATAATAATAGCATTCTCCACCAGCGAACCAAAATTGACCAGAATGCCCCTTTCCAAAATGTTCACATTCTAGAACATGATGGAATCTGGGGCCCCGAGTACCGCAGTAACAGTCTGAGCCTACTTTGACTTCCCTCCAAAATATCCCTTTTTAGAGGAAGAAGCTGATGTCGCTGGATTTTGTTGTGGAAAACCTTTTATGCGTTTAAATGATGACATAGTAAAAGAACTTCCAGATCTTTTTCCAGTCTGAACTTTTTTTCCCGCTTTTTCCTCGAGGTCCACTTTTTCCATAGCTTTTGCTCGATTCACCACCTCTTGAAAAGTGGTGAAATTGCAGGAAACCAATACCCTTTTATATTGAGAATCCAACCTAACTATGAATTTATCAATTCTGGACTTTTCGGTTAGAAGAAACTCTGCTGCAAAACGGCCCAATCTATTAAATTCACATTTGTATTCATAGACTGTCCTATCTGCTTGTTTCAATCTAGGAACTGCTACCTCATTTCTTCAATGAACAGATCCCCAATATACTTTTCTTTGAATTCTTTCAAAAAGAATTCCCATGTAATTTGTTCTAGAAGAACTCGTGCAGTGACTACATTCCACCACACGCTTGCTTGCTCTATCAAACGGGATACTACTCCTTCTAACTTTCCTTGATCATCACAAGGAATCATACTCAACATGATCTTAATATCGATTAACCAGTAATAGGACCAACCTCAGTATCACCTCAAAATTATGGTGCTTTCATTTTCCTTAATTCCTTTGGAACTGATACTGGTGCTCTTCGATTTACAATAGCATCCAATGCCTGAAGAAATAAGCCTTGATCTTGTACATGCATATTTCTTTGCTCCTGAGCTAATAGCTCTACATTCTACTGACCCTGAGGCAGATTTTGATTCACCTCATTACTTCCACTCTGAGCAGGCATATCACGCTCGATTGCCTAGCAAAATTCCCGATGATCTGACATCTGTTAATGTCACAATCATCCCTTATAAGTAAGGAGTAACAATAATAATTACTAGGCATCCAATTATATTCATACAAATATCAGTAACTTTGACATCCTAGTGGCATGTATATAATTCCGACTATTAACAAACCCGATTCGTATCTAGAATCGGCTAAACCTGTAGCTCTGATGCCAATAAATGTAACACCCTAACCAGTATTCTATATTTAATACTAATTAGAGTATCACATATAGAATATACCAGTGTATCCTATTAATATTTATAAGAAAAATTATAAATAATTCATTTTAGCATTTATCGCGTAGAATCATATTTCAAATTTTTAACTTATCAAATTAATTCCATATTCAGGCAGCAATTTAGCAGTTTATAACTACAATCTATAAATAACATAACTGCCTAAAATAAAAATCTACCCAATGACTCTATTTACCCTTTTTAATCATTACTCGATTTTAAATTTAATATAACTACTCGTCATCCACTATAACATAAACTAATTTATATGTTATTACAAACTATATATAAACTAGTATATAACCGATTAATTTTAACATATACATGCCATCTAGAAACATCAAAACACATCAAAAGATGTTATTACTGATATCGTGATATTTTGGATAAGTAGGATGGTCGTTCCTTTGTAATACCCCAAAACGTGGCTTAGAAGTAAGTACCGAATCATTTGCTAATTAAATTGTTGCAAGATACCTTTGATAGATTAATTAAGAAGTTAGGATCAAATTGAAAGAAAAGAGTTTTGAGGCGGCTAATTTACAAGTACTAAACCGTATTAAGTTTTGAGCTTGGGGCTTGCATGTTAAAGAATTTTATTTCCAATGACCTTTACACATGTCCATTCTTAAGTCTAACGTGTGGGATTAAGGAGAACTGGTTGATAGGAAATATGGAGGAATTATTCTTTCCTCCCAAATATTTGACCGAAACAATTAGCATGAGAGAGAGAGAGATCAATGAACTCCATTGATGAAGCTTAGGGGTTTTGTTTCGGTTGCTGGAAAGAAGGTAAGAAGTTCTCTTTCAACTTAATTTAGACGTAGATTGGGAATGTTGTAATCTACCTTTATGTGAACCTTGCAATAGAAATCTGTTTGGAAGAATTGTGGTTTCACAACATGATTGAGATGCTGTCCACACATGTTTAAGTTATTAGATTTTGATGAGATAAATCTTGATGTTATTAAACTTTGAGGAGAAGCATTTTTGACCCATGCATTTAAGATTACAAATTACGTTTGTTATTGAAGTGTTAGGTAAGTGGTGAGTATTGAGAAATTCTAATTTGCTGAATAAGAACAATAGGATGATTGTAATATGTGTACAAACAAGCTTGTTGTCCGGATTTGAATCCATGTATATATATATAGATATGTATCTCGATTTTAGAATGTATATGGTTGCTGGAAACTTGATTGTACATGCTGGAAATTGTTAGGAAGTTGCTGGAAAATTAGGTACTAAATTGGTATGATTTGAATGTATCATGGCATGAAACTGTTTTGATCACATTGCTAGATAAGATTGTGTGAACATGCTTGATTTTGTATAATGCTCTGTTTTGATCACATTGATAGGTGAATAAAACTGATCTAGACTTGTATGTATATGTATATAAGTTGAATTAACATGTTAGAAGTATCATCCAAGTGATTAAAGAAGCTAAAAATCAAGCCTAGTGAAATCTGCCCAGAAAACTCTGTTCTAGGCAGTAACTTTGAAAAATCACTATAAATTGTATAAAGAGAATTTAAGGCTGGAAATTTTATGGATAGTGCATTAATATGTCTAAATTCATTAGGAGAAAACGGAACTGAATTCCGGATTGTAGAATGAATTGTTACCCTATCTTTAAACAAAAAACTGTATTAATTGGCAAAGAATTAAAATGCAAGGCCTATATGGTTAGAAATATAATTAAGTTAGCTTTCCAACGGTGTAAACCAATTGAAATTCTGACGTACGGAATGAAAGTTATGCATATTTTAGTAAGCAGTGCACAAGCTGTCAGGCAGTATCAGCAGCACCCTTAATGTTTTGAAATGAATGAATTATGTGTATTGTTGCCCTGTTTGAAGAATGAATGTATCTTGTTTTGACCATGATTTAATTGTATGAATTGATAGAGCAAGGAGTAAAACTTGTGTAAGAAGAAAGGAGTGGCAAAGCTAGTGGCAAACACAAAGGAATTTGGATCCAAGACTAGCTAAGCTTGAAGTATTGTGAGTGTAGTTTACAATAGGGTTAGGACTTAGGTCCTAACCAAATGTGCATGATTATCTTCTTTCCATTGATATGCCATGTTAATGATCTCAATTTTAACTTGAATATGAATAAAAGGGAAGAATGAATTAAACTAAAATTGTGAATAAGTAATAGCATGCAAATTGAGAAATTAATTAGAAAGAAAAGTGAAAACAAATGCTTGATTTCTTGTTCTTGATTTTGCTTATTCAAGTAATGGTATATATGTATGATAATGATATATGATGCTTGATCCTTGAATCATGAATGAAATTCACTTGAATACTTACTTGAATTGTATTGTCTTGATCATGAAACACATGAAAAAGTGAATTGCAAAGTGTAGAGCTAAGGCTCAATTGGCCTAAGGGCTGTGTATATGAACATGATCTTGCAATGTATCACTTGAATTGATCCTTGAATAAGCTATTGCTTGACATAAACATATAATACTTGAATAAGTGATTCTAATTGAACAAAGTCGTGGTTGTTAGTGGTCATAGGTAGAAGGGCATGCCTTAGAGTCTAGAGCTCATTGTGTCAAGATGGACTACGGTCCAGGGTTAAGGCCCCTAATTGGCGACAGACGGAGGGTACATATGTATGGTCTTTGGCGACAGTAGGAGGGTTGACCAGTACTACGGTACATCTTGTGGCGACAGTTGGTTGGAGACTCGATTACCTGGACAACTAAATACCAAAGGCTTAAACTAAAGAAAGCAAATGAGAAATAATTAAAGAGTAAAGCTTACATGATACTTGAGTGTCTTGATACTTGAACTAATTGATACTTGAATTACATGGTACTTGAATTACTTGACACTTCAATGCTTTGATACTTGAATTACATGATACTTGAATTACATGATACTCGAATTACATGATACTCGAATTATATGATACTTGAATTACATGATACTTGAGATTACTTGATTCTTGAACTACTTGATACATGAACTACTTGATTCTTGAGCTACTTGATACTTGAATTACTTGATATGTAAGCTTGACTTACTCGAATTTCTTGACATGTAATGCTTGATTCTTGACATGGAAATCTTGAAATGATAATTGCTTATGCTTGAACCTTGTATTGAATAACTTGCTACTTGGATTACTTGATATGTATTCTTGAAAAGACAAACATGTAAACTTGAACTAATATGTACTTGACTTGAATAGAAATGTGTACATTGCTTGAGTAGTAGTTGTTTGTATTTGGAAGGCTTCTTGGTTGATAATATTTGTTGTACCTGTTTTTTTTTTTTTTTTGAGGAATAAATACCATTTATCGGGAAAAAAATTAAAAGGCTTGAATGTAATTTTAATCCTGCTTGGAAGTTGTAAGAAGCCCATGAATTGTAGGGCCCAAACCCATATTATTTCCCGCCTTATCATCTCAGCTCTCCCGCCACTTTTTCATCTTCGCACCCCCCTTTCTCTCTTTCATTCACAGTTTATAGCTGAGGGTTTCGACAATGGCGGATCTGAAGGAAATTGCTATGAAGCGGAAGCGAATATCCCTTCCGTTAAGCCGTTCGTTAATGGAAAGCTTAACTCGTAGCAAATCCCAGAATAAAAGCGCCAAAAACCACCACGATCTGCAACCCTTTGTCAAGAAACTTAAAAACAGCTCACCAGCTGAAGGTTCATCGATGGGATACAATTTATCTTCCGTTTCCATCGGAGATCTACGCTTAAGACGTGTCTTCTCGCCCTCTTACATCGATGGGGTAATTCCTAACAGTTCCGATGAGATTGAGAGTCCGGGGAAGTCTCAGATTGCTGGGATTCGTTTGGGCGGGACTCAAGAGCCTTTTGAAAATTGGGGTTTCAAAAAGTTGGATGTGTCGAACAAGGATTTTGTGCAGTCGACTCCACCAGATCCTGAGATCTTTGGAAGCAAATTTTCAGAGCAATTCTTAGAGAAGAAACCATGTGAAAAGGGCTTTCATGAACAGAGAGATGACATGAATTATTCAATGAAATCGGTAAGATCTTAATATGAATACTTCTTATTTGATTAATTTGAAGTTTAGTGGATACTACTATAGCGTAGTAGTATATGGACAAGCTTAATCTAGCGAACTCATTTAGGTTCAGTTTTGTCACTTTATATATCAACATTGAATGAAGTTTGGAGTTACAAATTCTCGGACTAGTGGTTTGCAAGTTTAATTGCAACTAGGTAAATGAGCTCAACAATGCTGGAATTTTGAGTTGAGTTCGAGCTCCATCCGGCTTGTATTTGATTCAACATGATCACTGATGCCTAAACTTTTCTTGGTGATTTTGTTTAGTAATGCTGTTGTGGATTAGGTTCTTAAACCATGCTCTCGCGCGAGGCTTTTCAAAAGGTCGGGCTCATTCAGCTACAGAAGATTGCTTCCTTATTTGATGGATATCGAAAAAGACAGTTCTGGTAAATCGTCTGCTTGTTTTCTCTTTGATTTTATTCTCTTTCCAAGCAATGGAATGTGTAGTTAAAATTTGGACCAACATTCTTGTATTTGATCTTACAGGTTCCCAAATAATGGGTCAATGTCAAAATTTTGAGAAGGGTTTTGAAGACGAGCATTTGCCGGCTTCAAATGGTCCGGAAATATTTCCAAATAAGACAACCAGCTGCTCCTTGGAGATTCATAACACTGATTCTGGTACTTCATCGAGTGTGGCATCAATCGAGCCCTTCACCTCAAAGGAAAATGAGTCTTACTCGATGCCACTTGTTGATGGAGAAATTCAGAAACTTGAGTTGCAAGCTTGTTGTGGAGAGACGGATTTGAATTGCTTGAAAAATGGTTCATCAACTACAGAGGGTTCTCATTTCAATCAGGAAAATTTAGTTGGTGTGGTTTCTAGTAATAAAACAATGGCGGATAATAGTGAGGTTGCAAAAATTAATGTCTAATATCCCTGCAATGCCCGAAGTCTTGAAGTTTTGGATCAGACTTTGTTTACACTTAATGATAAGCTTGAATCTTGTGATTATGAAGTTGCGGAAAGTTCTAAAGATGACACTAAGAAGTCCGAGATTCAAGGGATGCCAAAAGCTACCATTTGTGATTCCTTTGAATGTCAGCACCTGAATTCTGTGGATCCCACAGCCTCTGAAATGGGAGGAAATAGAAAATGCAGTTTACACCAGAGGGGTGACAATGATGGTGTCTTGGAACGAGTTGAAGACTTGAATGGAGAATGTATGTCGACTGCTCCACCTGGTTCCGACATGTCTTCTAATTACGAGATAGATTATAGCAGAGGCAACACAGTGGTTCTTGTTTCGCAAGGCATAGATCAAGTAACTCAAAAGTCGACAAATGAAACATTTTGCAGAAACAACGGTCTGGATTGGGATAAAAGCCCAGACTCAAGTCCTAAAAACAAGACGTGAGTTTCGATCAACTTTCTTCTGTTTCCAGTTATGGTAGTTTATATGCAGTGTCTGATTAAGGATGAACATTTGAAGACGTGCTAATTTCGATGTTGAATAGGTTCCAAACCCACACTTGCATCTGAAGTTATCTAAAATTCCAGGTTCATTCAGTTATAGAAGATTGCTTCCGTATTTGATAAACATAACTGGCCTTAACTCCTGTGAGTGCTCCCTAACTCCCCGATTCACATAATTCTATCGTTTAAGATTAGATCAGAGCCTCAGTATTTCTAACCCTTTTCTTCGATGCTTTACTAGGTGCTTCGGGAAATACTCAATCGCTGAAAGTTGAGAAGAGTTCCAAGGAAAAGCCGCTTTCACCATTCAGCTAACCATAAACTCACACATTCTCCTAAACAAGTAGCTGAATCCCCAATGATAATGGATTCACAGCAGGAACCCACACTGCTTGTTAAACCTTCTGTATCGGATACAAGTGAGAAGGTAGAATCTAGGCCTAAAGATGTGGTCGAGTCCCCAGCCATGTCCTCAAGCTCTCTTACTGATTCTGGTTTATTGCCGGAAGAAGAAGATGCTAAATTGGCAGCTTGTCAATTACCTCTTGAAACTGACCAAAAAGAGTAAACCGTTGACGGTAACAAAGTTCATAAGAATAAAAAAAATAAATGTATAAAAATGAGAATTCGATATAGTTCACGTATGAATGGGATAATTAACCTAAATTGAAACAGGTGTATAACATGATTTGATATAACAACAGTTTTATTCTCTAAAATTTATATATTCTATCAATTTTATCTTAACTTGAAATTATTTAATTAATTTAAAATTTCATATTTTAAAAATTTATTGGTGAGGTGATTGTATCTATTAGCTGACGACATTAGGTCATAATGAGTTTGTTTTATTAGGCTGTTAGTTGTCTAGTAGTAAAGTGACTAGATCTATTGAGATATCTCATTTGTCGATTATCGATTTGATGGATAATATAATGGAGCACGACTTGTGGTCAGAGGTTGTGTTAAGGGAGTGTAGTGTCAGAATTTTTTAAATTGAATGGTTAAATTTCTAGAATTATTTCAAATTATGACTCAATTAATAGAATGTATAAGTTTTAATACTAAAATTATTATTATAACATGTCATATTAAACGTTTGTTTTAATTTTAATACACAATAATTTGTTTGTAATAAAATTTTAATTATTGACTAAATAGTAATTTTTAAAAAGTAACTCATTTGTAATCGAACACATGACATGAAATATATGTTACCCAAATTTTTAATTAAAAGGGGTAAAATTATTATATACATGATGTGTAAAATTTATTTTACACAAACATGTGTATTTACACTATAAAATTCAAATCCAAATCCTAAATTCCTAACTTAAATATTAACAAACTAAATCTTACATTCTAAATCATGCACCCTAAATTCTAAACACTACAATTTTAACTCCTAAACCTAAATGTCTAACCCTATAATTAAAAAGCTTATATAAACTAAAATTTACATAACTGTCTATCATTTGCTTAAACACTTAAAACCTCTGCCTTTTTCACACTATTATTATCCAACTCCAGACACACTTCATTTAAGTCGGCCTTCCCTGTTTGGTCTCAGTTTTCTTTGTAGGAAAAAAAAGCCCCTTTGTTTAAGTTTCTTCATCTTGTTCCTCTTGTCTATTGTTATGGACATTCAAAGCCTGCAGAAAAATCATTCCTCAGGTTTTTTCCCCTTATTTTTTATGTTTATTTGTTTGTCATTATTTTCTGGGGGGGCTGAAGCTGTTTACTTTTTTTCTGTACTTCCCCCCATTGCTTATTCACTTTCCTGGGACAAATAGAACAATTTCTGGGTTTTCTTGTTCCTTGAAGAACTGCAACTTTTTCTTTCATTTTCCCTTTATTCCCATTTCTATTTTTTTAGTATTTCTAAGGCTGGTTAATAGAATAACCTTGATTTTTGCAGGGCATGACAACCATGGAGTTCATTTATGTCACAAATGTGGGTGGCCATTTCCAAACCCTCATCCAAGTGCAAAACACAGGCGTTCTCACAAGAAGATCTGTGGAGCCATTGAAGGTTACAAGCTTTTTAATTCAGCTGCTTCAGATGAGGAACCACTTTCAGAAGAGTCTCACAAAACCCCCTGTAAGTAAACCAAATTGTATGAGTGAAAAAAAAAATTAATTTTGACAAATGTAAATGGCTAGTTAGACTGAACTAGTGCACCAAATGTGTTGTTATTGGTGAATCTGGTTGCTCAAGTTTTGATTTTGATGCATATGAATGGACTAGTTGGGGGCAATTTTGTTGGATTGTAAGTTTGGAATAAGAATTAAGAGTTTTTTTTTTTTGTTGAACTAATGAACCAAATGTGTTGGTTTTGGGGAATCTAGTTGCTCGAGTTCCTAAAGTTATGGAAAGCTGCGATTTGGTGAAGAATATTGGTGGAGTTGGAGCAATTTCCAACAGATCCGAAGACGAAGTCTTTTCCGATGCGACAATGGAATTTCAAGATGGTGGTTTTGGTCTGGGAAGGCAAGACAGTGTTGCTTATAAGGATCTTACTCCCACTGTTTCTTTCAAAGATTGTGAAGATACCTGTAAGTTTTTGTCATGAGACTTGATAAATTGTTGTTGGTTGTTTCGAGTTATATGACCTTATCTAATTTGCTATTGCCTTGCATGAATCTAGGGTTTAGTCTGGTTAGCTAATTTAGTCACTGTTAAGACATAGCATTCAACACATTTGGGGTTCGAATCCAATATCTGAAACATGTTCATTTACTACTAGGCTACAGCTTCTTTTATATCCGAAAAAAATAAACTAACCTCTTGCAATCTCATAGTTATGAGTGTATGGGAATCAAATGTTTTTGATGCTTCATGTTTTTGGAAAGTATTGCTTTGTTTCAAAAGTTCGTGTCAGATGTGTGCACCGTATATTAATTGTTGGGTCATTTAACAGGTGATGTAATTCCGATTGAAACAGAACCATTAATGGACGTCCCAGAAGAGAGTAGAAAACTCGTTGGTGGCGATAAGGTGGCAGAATACTCTGTTAGGCAGGATGTCTCAGAAGAGAGTAGGAAAGTCTTTGGCGGTGATAAGGAGGTTGAATGCTCTGTTAGGCAGGAGACTGATACCGAAGAAAATGATTTAGACAGTTTAAAGAAAAACCTATCGGGTACCTTGATTCTTCCCGGCGAACATGCCGGTGAAATATCTGAAACCGCGTCTATGTCTGAAAAGAGACTGGATGGGACTTCAGGTATGGTTTTGAACGAAGTAGTGGTTCAATTGGAGGAAGAGGTTAGTGATAGGTCAGCTTCTAAAACATCCATTAATGAAAATGCTGAGCAAGAGGTTGATGGAAACGGAAACCCGGGGATTGATATAGAAGAAAACCTAATGAATGTCGTAGAATTGAACTCTGAGCAAGCAAGTGTAACATCCGAAAGGACAGATGATATAACTTCAAATACTCGGTCGGCTGGTAAAATTGTCGAGGATAAGGAGAATGGTGATAATTTGGCTCTCAACACGCTTATTGATGATATTTCCCCTAAAGCTGAATCTGCAAAATACATTGATGCTTCTTTGTATACCTCTCAAATGCTGCCTGATGCAGCACAACTTACAGTGTCTGATACTTCTTTTAATTCAAATGCGGTCTACAACAAAACGGAAAAGGAAGATGAAGTTAGAGACCGTGTTTCCCATGAGAAATCTGTTACTTTCCCATCTAATCAACTGAATGAAGACAACAAAGCAGATACTTCATGTACTAGAGTTGCTGAAGATAGCTATAAACTCGACGGAAATAATCCGGCTGTTGTTAAAGAAAGGCTTGTTGAGGGGAAAGCTGATGTGATTCAGCTCGATAAAGGGTCAGATGCATTGATGTCTTTTGTTGATGCTGATACAACTGAGAACGAGAAGGGCCCAGAATTCTGCTCTCTTGAAGAAAAGCAACCTGTTTATGTTTCGGATGATTTATATAAGAACAGTTTCTCCCGACGCATGATAAATGTTTTACCTAATGCGAATCCCACGGTTTCTCATGCTGATGTTGATGCCAGAAAATTAAATAATGTAGTTGGCAGTGATGGTATGGATATTCCTGAATCTGTTAGAACTGGGGTAATCGATTTAGCAGAAGACGACAAAATGAGAAGAATTGATGATGAAAATTATGTGAAAAGCACGTTGACATACGATTCTTCTCTGTCCGAAACCAACCCAGCACCGAACTTACTTGAAGTTGAAAATTCCACATATGAATCTGTTATCCCTCATCATCAATCCCCGGTTATCAGAAAGGAAGGTAATAATGAATATACGAGAGCTCTACCCGAGACAGAGGGTTCACACTTGAATAGAGTTTTGAACATTCCAGGTTACATAAAGGAATCCAAAATAATCAGGGATAACAAGGAACAAGGAGAGTGTGTAGGCGAGGTTATGGCTTCTGCAGTAGAGAACAGTGGAGGAAATGAGTTTGATGAAACTTCACCGGACCAGTTGAACAAGGAGTCGATACATGCACCTTCAGATCCCGAGGCTACCACTCACAACTCTGGTGCCGTTGATGATATCCATACCAGAGAGTCTAGAGCGGACATTTCGGGGACTAGCACTGTAAGTTTGCTGGGGGAAGCCGATAGTTGCTGTATTAAACCTCAACTCGGTGCAACCATTGGTGATGTTTCGAAATCAAGTAGTCAAACTGATAGTTTGGATGGTCAGTGGGGATCCGTTTCAGGTATGCTAGCATCTTCTTCCGCATTAAATATGTTGCAGACACTTTTGTTATGTAAACTTATCCTAGAATGATGATGAATTTGTAATCCGACTTAACTAACCATTTATGAACTTGTACGAAGTTTAGAACTGGTTCGATCTGATGATACAAATGCCAGACACACACCTGAGTTTGAGTAACATAGGCAGATTCTCATTGTGTTTTCCCACTTTTGTGGACTTTCTATGAAACTAAGTCCACTCATTAATAGTGGAGGAATTGTGTTTCGAGAACCAAGTTCATTTCTTTTTTTGTGTGCATGGAACAGTTCTTTCAACCCGGTCAGACAATCCGCCTGCAACTGACACTGAGAATTTACCATCAACTGGCTCACACCAGTCGTCGGAACCAGAGAAAGCCAACATAAAGAAAACAACAGTTGCATCAGGAGGCAACAGTTCGATAAATCTAATGAATTCGAGCCGCCATCTTTCATGACACTGGTTGAACCCGGAGGTGGCGACCAAACCACTGCGATGCCTCCACAAGCAGGCTTGTTTCCTTCGCTTACTCACACTGCAAATGAATCGCAAGGAAGAAAGAAGAACGAAGAGATCATAGCAAAGGTAATTAACTGGAACACCAAGCAGCACACTCCACTGAAGAGCCTACTGGATGAAGCCATTGCCGAAACCAAGCCGAAGTCCCCAAACTCAAAAGAACATCCAAGAGAGGACAAAGTAGCCAATGATAATGGAGCCATGGTTACTAAAGTTAGCTCAATTCTGGGACCTGAGTCGCCTGATGCCAAGCCAACTGATGTAGAAACAGTGAAAGAATGGAACTCTCCGGCTAGGTATCAAGCTGATATTAAAAGAGAGAAGAAGAAAGTGAAGAGTAGGCCACTCTGGGCACAGTTTGTATGCTGTTCTTACGTAAATTAAGATCATAAGTGCTTAGCTTAATAGTTGTTTGGTCCTTGTACTATAGTTAAATTATCAATTTAGTACCTATACAATTTTTAATCTGTTTGATCCTTGCATTATTATTTTATTTATCACATTAGCCGTTGTCATTTTTTCGTTAAAAAAAGATGATGTGGTCTAATCAGAAAGTGATACATGTAAAAATTTATCGAAATGCAGCCAAAAATCATACTTTTAGATATCATATTTTTAAATATAATTAATATCATATAACGTGTGATTTTTCACTTGATTCTATGTTTTCTTCAATTTTATAAAATGTTGTTTTTATTATCAAAAAAAAATGCTGCAAAATTACATCACAACCTGAAAAAGTGTCAAACTAGAATCCCATAATTTTGTTTTTTTTTTTACATTTTACAATTACTATAATAATAATTAAATATTAAAAAAATAATATTTTGGATTAGAAATGGTTCCCTTCACCAAATTAAAATAATATTTCTTGTGGGCAAAGCAAAATCCCACGTTTTATTTTTTATTTTATGATATTTTCAAATTTCTTCTAAATTAATATTCAAATAATATTTTTGTTAATATTTTTAATACTAAAAATGCTTTATTGAAGCTAAATTTATGTTATTATCCCTGTTAAATAACCTAGTTTTATTTAATTTTGAGTTAGACTTTCTCTGAAATTTCATTAAAATAAAATTAAGATTTATCACTTTTTTGTTAAAAAAAATAATATTAAAATGTAATGCTTTGTTGACATTTAGTTTTTTTTAATAATTAAATGGTTTAAACTTAATATAATAATGAAAATATTAAATTTCTATATAATCCGCTATGAACAAAATACATATTTAAAGCTAGTTTAACATTGCTTTTGAAGAGTGATTTTTAAGAGTGCTATCGGAAAGAGATTTTGAAAATGAATTTTAAAAAGTTAGTTGTAAGATTTTAGTGTTTGACATTGATGTCAAAAAGTGTTTTTAAGAAGATAAATGGCCATTTTAGATATAATATTGTAAGTTATATATATATATATGTGTGTGTGTATGTATGTATATATATATAAATGACATTTAAATTTTTTAATGTTATAATATATGAAATATATCAACTTAAATTATTATAAAAATATTTTTATTAATAAATACATTTAGGTTGAAAAGCAGTTTTTTTCTCTAAAAGTGCTTTTGAAAAATGTTAATAAATTATGATAAAATATAAAAATATTAATAAATGAATCATATAATTATGTATTTATAAAAAAAATATGTTTATAAATTATAAATAAAAAATAGGAAATGAAGGTTCAAATTGTAATTTGACTCCCAAAAGCACTTTTTCAACCACAAAAGTTAAAAATTTCAACTTTTACGTTTGAGTTGAAAAGCGCTTTTCAAATGCAGTTTTTTCTCTAAAAATTATCTGTTTAGCATTATTTTTTTGTCTCAAACCAGCTTTTGAAATTAAAAATTAGTTTGAAAAGCAATGCTAAATGCACCCTTAGTCAATTAGAGTTCATTATTGACATTTTGGTAAACGTGATCTCTTTCTTTTATAAGATTACGCAATCGTCAAACTTCCGACCCGCTAAAATTGTACAAGCAGTTAGATTATTTTGAAACATCGAATCGAAATCAAATTGATTTTATGTATAATGTTTTGATTTAGCCAGTTTAATCATATAGTCTCATCACCTTTAAAAAATTAAAAGTATAAATCCATTATAATTGTAAAGAATACAAAAAAAATATTAATTGTTCGAGTAGTCAATAATAATCATAATATCTCATCTTATATGAGTTCGAATTTTAATATTAAACCGAATATTTTTTATGAAATCACAAACCAATTCAAAATCCAAACAAAACCCGAATCAATCAAAAACTCGAATGAACTGTACCCAAAACGAAGGGAACATGCACGAATGGTCTAGAAACCCGGACCAACCCGAAAAAAACATAAAAAATAAAAATAGCTCAATCAAGTCCAAATTCTTCATTTTAATTGGATTACCGTGTCCGCAAAAGCTCTAAGGCCGGAGCGAATATAAAGCAAAAAAATTAGAATAAAACATATTTATGGAGGACTATGGAAGAAAAGAACTAAAATATAACCAACAAGTTTATTTTTAAATCCAAAAATAATAATTAAAAAACATGTTTTTTTTTTCAAATATCAATCAATTTTTCGGTTTTGACCACTTTTTTTTTATTGAATTGATAATATGAAACCGTTTTTCCTAGTTAACAGATCTTGAATTTGTCAAGTGGATACTTTTTATAATTATAATCATTGCGTCGCAGTCAATGAAGAGCTGTCTTCCTTGAAATCAAGGGATAAAATATATGTTAAAGTTTATGTAATAAAACTCTCTTATTATCAATATGAGTCCTTTATATTTTTTTATCTTTATTGAAAATATTAATGGTGTTCAACGACATATTACGTTAGTGTTGTTTAGCTGTTTGCGACGCCCGTAATAAACTCATTCTAATTTTAATTATAAATAAAATGATTTTATTTGTCATTGTACGACATGCTTGGTTGGTAAATTACAAAATTATTAACTGATAACTTGTACTATTAATTTTTATAGGGATTAATATCAAAATTACATATGAGTATGAAATTTTGATTTTAGTTTAATTGTACAAATAGTAAAATAATATATGTAGTGTACTAAACAAATTTTAAAACTTATTCAATATTTAATTTCTGAGCACTTAATTTTTCAACATCTCCATTTAGTTTTCGAAAACATTTTATGTTTTCATTTTACTGTTTCGTTTTTTATTTTATAGAAACTGACAAACATGTTCAGTACATCGAAATAAAAATTTATTTTCAATAATAAAAATATCAAAACACGTGTGGCTACCAATTTAATAGAAACATGATAAATAAATCTTGCGTTTATAAAGATTCCAACCAAGGTCAAAGATGGAGATATAATATAAAAATTGTTATAAAAGAATTTTTTTTATTTTTTAACCATCAATATTCAACTTGTTAGCCGACTAATTAGGATTATATACTGCAAATGCTCAATATAGGGTGATTCTCTAATCTAACATGCTCAATTCACAACGTTATGATTCAAATTTCTAACATTACTTTAGAGATTTAGTGTTTAATTCTACTGAACCATCAATTTTTTTTTTACTTTGCATACATCTTTATTTTCAAAAAATCGTTTTAATTTTTTAACCAAATACATTTTCTTTCGAGTTTTCTTATAGTGTAAAGTAAGGGTCCGCTCGGCGTTTCTTCTCCACTTAACTTTTGAAGAAGCTATGTCAAATACCCAGCTTTTAGCCCTCGTTACTTAATTTTTCCACTATTTTTGGTCTTAAACGAAATTTTGGAGAAGCTGAAAATTCTAACTTTTTTCTAACTATTGTTTCTTAACTTAAATTAAGGTTTTACCAGACCATAGTAAGTAAATTGACACAACTGAATATTTCAAATCAAACATGGAGTGCGCGTCTGCAACTTCAACCTCATTCCCATGCCGGTCTCAAAAATGCACTTCCATGCAACGTTATGCCTATAAATATGGCAGCTTTTTATCCAACCTTCACACAAAATCATCTTCTCAATAATGGGTTTTCTTCACAGTTCATCAATGTTTCCAGTTTTTCTGATTTTCGTCCTTTCATTTTCATGGCCGATCACTTCTTCAGCCAACACCCACCAAGATTTCCTCCGCTGCCTTTCTTCATCACTCAGCTCAAATGATTCAGTTTCCATTTCCAGACTTGTTTACACACAGAGAAGCTCAAATTATTCATCTGTTTTGGAGTCGAGGATTCACAATTCTCGGTTCATTACTCCGACAAGCCCTAGACCTCTGGTGATCGTGACGCCGTTGCATGTTTCCCATGTTCAGGCAACGATTCGTTGTTCGAAGAGACATGGTCTCCAGCTTCGAACTCGAAGCGGCGGCCATGATTTCGAGGGTGTTTCTTATGTATCTGAATCGGAAGCTGCCTTTGTCATCGTCGATTTGGCTAACTTACGAGCGATAGATGTGGACATCGAGAACGAAGTTGCATGGGTTCAATCCGGTGCTATAATGGGAGAATTGTACTACGCAGTCGCTCAAAAAAGCAGAACTCTGGCGTTTCCCGGTGTTCTTTGCCATGGGGTGGCGTTTGGCGGGATGATTAGCGGCGGTGGCTACGGTTTACTGTTCCGAAAATACGGTCTCGCGGCGGATAACGTCGTTGATGCTGAGTTCATCGATGTGAACGGGAGGATTCTCAACAGAGAATCCATGGGGGAAGAACTGTTTTGGGCCATTTGCGGCGGTGGCGGTGGAAGCTTTGGGATTGTACTTTCATGGAAGGTTAAACTGGTTCGTGTCCCGGAAATCGTAACAGTTTTTTCGATAAGTAGAACTCTCGAACAAAACGTCACTCAACTTCTTCACCGTTGGCAATACATCGCCGGTCAATTCCCCGATCAAATGTACCCTTCGATCACGATAGCGACAACGAATACAACCGTGGACGGTCAAAATCTAACTGTGGCCGCCACCTTTACTACCTTCTTCCTCGGCCGAGCAAATGAACTCGTCTCATTGATGCAAAACATCTTCCCTGAACTCAGACTCACCATCCAAGATTGCAACGAAATGAGCTTCGTCGAATCGATTCTCGCTCTAGGAATGCTTCGGGATCCGAACGAAAATCTCGAAATCTTACTCGACAGAAGCTACAGGATTTCATTTCTCGTCGCCACTCCGTCGTTCAAATCGAAATCCGATTACGTCAAGAAACCAATCCCGGAAATAGGTTTCCAGGGAATATGGTCTCAGCTTTTGGAACCGGAAGCAAGAGGCGCGTCGTTAAACTTTGTCGCGTACGGCGGCGTAATGGACGAAATCTCAGAATCCGCAGTCCCTTTCCCGCACCGGAAAGGAAACATATACGAAATAAGTTACAACATTCGATGGCGGGAAGAGGACAATGTGAATTCTCAGAGGTACATATCCTGGATGCGGCAGCTTTACAGCTACATGACGCCGTTCGTGTCGAAATCGCCGCGGGAAGCTTACGTTAACTACAGGGATCTCGACATCGGAAAAAACAACGACTACGGGCAAACGAGTTATGCTCAGGCGAGCGTTTGGGGTCGGAAATATTTCAATAACAACTTCGACAGGTTGGTGAAGATCAAGACGAGGATCGATCCTGATAATTTCTTCAGACATGAGCAGAGTATTCCTCCTTATTCTGGCTGATAAAGACAAGGACATATATGTACTATTTCTGTCCCACTTTCTTTTTGTATTTTAAAATTGTCTTACTTAAATTATTTTATTAAAAAAATCACCACTTTTTAAAGATAAAATTATTGTGTCAATTATTTTTAATTATCATCTTTCTTACATAAATTTTTTCTTCCTAAAATTGTGTGAAAAGTAAACAATGGACAAAATAAATGAGATAGATGAAGTAGTTTTTTAATAAGTTCAAATTATTGATTTTTGTAGTTCTGTTAGTTAATGTAATATTTTATTTCTATCGATTGTGATTGCCAATAAAATAATAAAATAAATATTTTAGGGTAAAATACACAAACGGTCACTAAACTATCTCAAAAAATATAAAATGATCACCAAACTTTTAAAAATTACATGATGGGTAATAAACTTTAGTTTTTATTACAAAATGGTCACAGATTCGTTAACTGTTGTTAACTGGGTGACATGACAGTTACAAAAATTAGTATAACAACACATTTAATCCTCAATATTTACACATTCAATCAATTTAGACATCAAGAATGATGGTTAAATTAGGACTAAATTGATTGAATGTGTAAATATGGAGGATTAAACGTGTTATTATTCAAATTTTTGAAACTGCCACGTCATTCAATGAACGACAGTTAACGACTTAGTGACCATTTTGTAACAAAAACTAAAGTTTAATGCCCATCATGTAACTTTTGAAAGTTTGGTGACCATTTTGTATTTTTAGGATAATTTAGTGGCCATTTGAGAACTTTACCTAATATTTTATTCAAATTCGGTGTTTAATAAGTGTAACACCCTCGACCCGGATGTCACATTTGGGCCTCAAGCCCAACCCAAAACCATAAAATTTCACAAACTGGATTTAGGCCCAACAAGGTATTTCTCAAAAATATTTAAAGCCAACGATTGAAAATATAGATAAATAATCAAAACAGTACAAAAGAGCTCTAATTTAAATTTAAAACATTTGAACATTCAATTTGATTAATGCAATTTCCAAAATAAGGATTTCAAACTCCATCACGTAAGGTCCTATGAATACATAGCCCACTAAACACAAGTACCGTACTCTGGAGATCACCACATGCAGGAATCTCGTACTGATACTGTTCCTCGGTCCAACGATCAACTTACGCACGAAAACAACGATTTCTGAGCTTACAAAGCTCAATGGTACACATCTACTCTACTATACTTCATGCTAATCATAAACATAAGCATGCAAGCTAGTACGAGCAATAAGGAGAGATGAATAAACACGTGGCGCTACCACTAGTCGCTTAAACACATGTTCTCATCTAAGCAATCATCATACATGGCACTCATGGCCCAACCATGCCCGAGATCTTATCAGATCATCTAGGCAAAAACACATATCAACAACTCTAGAGTGAGGCCGGGTCACATAGCATCAAAACATACACTCTGGGTGAGGTCGGATCACGTAGCATTAGAACATACACCTTGGGTAAGGCCGGGTCACATAGCATTGGTACAAACACCCATTCTCGAAATCCCTTCAAACATCTTCGAATGAGGCCCCGGGTCATATAGCATCGGTAACCTTCATTTGATATCTCTAACCATGTTGCCACACTCTTTCTCTGGGTATCCGAATCACATCAATCAAAAACCTCAACCAACCAAATGCCTACTTGGCATGCAAGCAACGTGATCCCAAGTATCTCCCTATCGTTGTTAATCGTCATCATATCATTTATTTTACATTACCGAGTTTTAATACATTCTGGAGAAGTATATAATTAATCTCATTTATTGTCTCTATTAATCCATATTTTCACATTAATTAATACATTAATCAAACCATTAATCTTCTACCTCGATTCCCATCTTTAACTAGCATTGTAGGTTATTTAGTTCAGTGGGTACTGATACTCGAACACGAGTATCAACACAGTACCCTTGAGTATCGGTACTTACACATGTACCGATATTCATATTGCTTACAAGAAATCCTAGATCTTCACAAGTACCGGTACGGGTCAACCGTACCGATATGGCCCCTAGTCGCGTACCAGCACGGCTAAAGCTCATATTGATACCCTATTCACGGGTTCACACAATTCCCTCGAATTACGATTTTACAACACTTTATTCGACCCCTAAAGCTTATGAAAGTCATTAGGGTTTGTTTACTAATACATTTAATCAATTAATATTAATTATCGACTTCATGATCATTTATTCAAATATCACCAATTATCAGTCTATTTAGTATAATCTCTATCGAACATGCCAATTCATATCTCAATTCTCAAGCACTCAAGCAACACAACATGTAAACCAACCAATCAGATAATTATATGAATATTCAAACAACCCTGCACGGTCTCTAAAGCACATCTGAGTCTCAAAATTTTCCCAATCTCCTCATACATCTCACACATACAAGCCTCATAATATCGGTCTCAACACATGCTTTATCTATCATCAACCTGTTTTGCAACCACTAACAAGCAAGACAATTACACTTATGATGCTCATGAAGCATTTGGAGTTCGACGTGTACTAACCTCAAGAATTAGCGATAAATCATCATATAAGCTTTTCGATTACTCCACTTGGTCTGATATCTGATCCTTAATAATCCCCATATTAAAACGAATATGAAAATACATTAATTTTATGCATCCTCTATTCAATTCACAAGGTCAAACGTATAAAAATAGCTTACGGGTTCGAATTTGGTAAAATAAACTATGCCAACAGACTCAGAACGTCAAAAAACCCTCATGTAGGTTCCCTCAAAAAAATCAACAGCCGGTCAACGATATATTGGTCAAAGGTCGGTCAACTCTAGTCATCGTTGGTCAACGGCCCAACGATCTGGTGCGGCGCGATGCAGGATAACTAGGGTGCACCTGCGGACAGTTATCTGGTGCACTAAGGAGCAAGTGTACCGGGCCGAGCAGGATCTAGTGCGGCGCGGTGCATTAGATTAGGATGCACCAGTTTGGGCAGACGCATGCCCACTCTCAAGAGCGACGTGTGGGAGGTGCTCCAGTGGTCGAACGATGACAACAAGCTCTAACCCCGCTGTCCGAACACCGATGAACACGCTGATGGCTTTCAGTTTTGGTTTTGGCTGCCAGAAATGCTCTATTTCAAGCTTGGCCGAACTTTTTTTCTCTCACCCCCTTTGACGATGGCTCTAGTGACGAAGTTGCTAGTACCAGCGAACTCGTCTCGACGATATGAACATAATGACAGTGGAGGTGTCAACGACAAACGGCCGGATCTCCGTAAATCAAAGTTTAAAATTTTACCCCTTACTTTCTCTATTTTCCATTTCCTCTCTCTCTATTTACAATTTCTCTCTCCCCAACATAATATCTCCTTATTTTCCTTCTCTCCTCCTTTTAAAATTCAAACATTTATCCTCAATATAACGGGCTTAATATAACAACCTCAACTTGAGCCTCTAAAATAAAGACCCGTAATCCGGATCCAAGACTCAATCCACTAACCCCGAACATTGGGTTGTTACAATAAGATTAATAAGTATAATTACTCTTTAAAATTTAGTATTTTTTAAAATTTCATGATCAACTATTATTTAATAGTTTTTGAATTATTGATTTGTTTTAGGTTTACGTGTGTCAAGAGCCTCAAACATTTGAAAATAATCAAGCCTATAATTTTTTGCACTCAGTTAAATTTGTGTGCTCTGAAATTTCGCTAATTCATATTTTGACAAACATTGATAGGTGAATCTGATGATTTTTTAGATTAATTGGTGCCACATGTTATGCCACGGTGTTGTCGCATGATATTTTTTTATTAATTTAAAATTTTAAATATTTTTTTTAGATTTTTAAAATAAATTCTTATAATTTTTCTTTAAAAATATACAAATGCCATGTGACAGTAATATCTTAGAAATTTTTTTTTAGAATTAACACTTAAAGTTGGTAAAATGTTCAATTGATTCAGTTTCTCAATTTTAAGACTTAATTGATTTAGCTTCTTGATTCTTGATTCGGAGATTTAAAAGAAAAAAGTCCAACTAACACGTTATCCCAAAACATAAATTAGAATGAATGATGCCCATATCTTAGGCTTTGAGGTGAGATTATAAATTCTGAATTTTGAGCAATGAATGCCTAATACAAGGTGAGTTATAATAGGGATTTCATTAATCAATGGTGAAATTTGTTGAATTTAAAATCTTGAAGTAATTATAATTAGTAACTTGTTGACTTCTTTGAAGCTCAAGTTAATGTGGGAGCTTCAATTTCGAAAGGAAAGAAGATAGGTGGTTTGAATACTTAAAGTTGATGTTGTTAGCTAGTTCGGGGCAGGTGAGTATAATCGAATTTAAATTTAAATCTAAATCGAGTATATATCATTATTGCATTATGTTGAATTATAAATATATCTTATGGTCTCTACACTTTTATTTTCATGACACTTTAATACCTATGACACGCTTAACATAATTGGTCACTTAATTTTGTGTCATACTTTATAATAGTATCATACATTTTACATATGTGCCCACAATTGCGAATTTTAATCCAACAATCTCCCACTAGGTCAACATATATTTCCTGATAAATTTACAACCTTATGAGCTCAAAATTTGCTATTATATAATACGTATTCCATAACAATCTCGTCCATCAACTATATCCATATAGGATCAAAGCAGCCTTTGCCATATCAATCATGACTAGACCCATCAATGGTCACGTATACAAATATAGTCAAATGACATAGATCAATATGGATGCGTAGCATGGAAAATTACATGAAATATCAACCGAACATGTTTATTTCCAACTTGTCCTCCTAAACTTTAGTGAGATTAAACTTTAGTGAGATCAAACTTTACTGAATTCAGAGTGTGCATAAACCAGAAGAACTTTATTTCAGCAGAAAATAATCTTAAAATAACTTTAAATTGAAGTAACTGAAATTGTGTCTAAAACAAATGAGCATTTTTCAAAATTACAAACTCTCACTAAAATTGAATATCTTTAAATAACATTATATCTACATAAGTAGTGTGCTCATGAAAGACCTAGGGTGATAGTTTCTTAATAAGCGTGCAATTATGAAGTTTGTACCAACATGCTCTATAGACACACAATCACTTTGAATTTTCTTTAACAACCAGGAACTAAATATTAATGTGCTTCAATTTTAAAGTGTTCTATTGCTTATAGAATAAATGAAAGCATATTTATTGCCACAAAATAACTGAAGTGGTCTTTCTATTCAATCTATAATTAACAGTCCATGTGACAAAATTTATTTGCATCAATATTTTAATAGAATCGAAGTTTGTAAAATTGATGATCTCTAACTTACCAGAACTTCGATATGTGATCATGTAATTTTTGTTCTCTAAAGATATCTCATAACCCTATTGACTGCTATCCAATAGTTCATACTAGAATTTCTTAAATATCTAACATTCCAACAATGTACGCAATATCCGAACGCATACATACTTGAGCATAAATTAGATTCTCAATAGCTTATACATATGGAATCATTTGTATTTTATAAATTTCAAGGTTACTTTTAGGGCATTGAGTAAAACTAAATTTGTCTTCTTTAGCAATGTGAGTATCACTTGGTTTACTCCCACTGAACTTGTAATATATACAATTATCAACCAAATTTATCTCAAAACCGAACGAGATAATTACTTGGTGAAAATTGTAATATCATTAACGAGACTTCTACTTAAGCTCATAGATGATTTTTTTTTAATTTACATATCATTGATTTTGTATCATTAGATACAAATCTATGATTGTACCATATAATTCATTTATTCAATGTCGCCATTCAAAAACACAAGCTTAACATCCATCTTATGTAGCTCAATATTAAAATAAGCAACAAGCGTAATGATTATCTTAAAAGAGTTTTTCAATGAAACTTGAGAGAAAGTCTTCACAAAATCATTATATTCTTTCAGAGTATCTCATTTAGATACAAGACGTGCCTTATACTTATACACATTATCATTTACATCCTTCTTGATTTTAAATATCCATTTACAACCAATTTGTTTGAACCTTCAGGTAATGAGACAAGTTCATAAACTTTTTTTTGCATAAAATTTACTCTTCTTGAATGACATCAATCAACTTTTGAGACTTAGAGCTTTTATGTTCTGATAAAAAAATGATTGAGTCATTTTCTGTTATACCATTATTATCCTTATTTTCTTGAAGAAATATAATATAATAATCTAGAATAATATTCATTCTTTATCTCGTAGATCTCTTTAATTACACTTGTTTTTAAGGTTGTTGAGTTTGTTCTTCTAAAATAATTACTTTATCTTGAATGAGAGTTGTTCAAAATTGTCTTGTTGAGGTTCTGAATTCACTTCTTGATTAATGATATGTGTGAAAACCTAAACATCGTCGAAAGTAATAGTAAGATTTAAATTATAATTCAATTCCTCCTCAAAAGCAATGTATCTAACCTTATTTCTCCCTCCAAACTCAACATCCCAAAAAGTTATAAATCTCTACTTAAAAATAATCTTAAGAATTAAATTATAATTCAATTCCTCCTCAAAAGCAATGTATCTAACCTTATTTCTCCCTCCAAACTCAACATCCCAAAAATTTATAAATCTCTACTTAGAAATAATCTTAATTGTGGGATCATAAAATTTACAGCCCATGGATCACTCAAAATAGCCGAAGTAGTTGCTCACTTTTGAAGTTTAAATACTTTACATGTGTCCTAACTTGTTACAAAAGAAATCAACAAATTGTAACTTATTGTTATTTCTTTTGAGTTGGACCCTTAACAATTTTATTTTAATATTTTCTTGTATTGCCCTTATTCTTAGAGAAGCCAACTAAATGATCACTAATCAAATAAGTATTTTTACACTTATAATGCCTCAACTTTTCTTTCTCTTTAGCACAATGACAAATGAGCCCAGTTAGAGTCTATTTTTCCTTTCTTTGACAGTTGTAAATAACATTAACTATATATGTCATATGAACCATTACTAATATCCATATTTGCATTGAAGACTTGTATAATGCATAAGCCAGTATTAAACACTAGATAGAATATACGAAGGGTTACTCTTGATAAATTATTATGCTACAGGAAACACCAAAATGACACATTACCAATCAAACAATGATTCACATAGAAAAGCAAATTCATTACTTATAAAAAAGAGATAAATTGCATAAACAGAATAGAACAATCCTTTTTCAAGAATCAAAATCTCACAATCAAAGGTTCTATACATAATTAATAAAATCACACATGAATTAACATTAAAGTAAGCTTAAAAAATAGATTTATCCTCGGCCTTTAACATGTTGCTTAAAACCCAAGGTATCCCTCAAATTGTCATATTCATTAGCCATATTCAAACATGAAGCAATTCCCAAGTCATGGTAAATTTATTAAATCAACTATTATATATTTATAACTCTGCCTCTCGTTGAATTATAAGTACATCGTATGGTATCAGCAATTTCCAAACCATAATTAAATATGAAATCTAATAACCAAGATCTACCATGTCAAATCATCAAGAACAATAAATCAAATAAATTGAATACGAATACGTACCTGAATTAATCGATAAATTGAAAACCTTGAATCCTTTGATGGAAATCACCTAAAAGATGGCAGTGATATTCCAACAAGATAGGTTAGCCTTGTCGTAAAAACTCTCTAACGGGGACAAGAGTAATACAAGTTAACTTATTTCTTGGGGACCACTCCCTCTTCATATAGTTGATTATTAAATCAACTATTAAGTATTTATAACTCTGCCCCTCATTAAATTATAAATACATTTTATGGTATCTACATTTTTATTTCCATTACACTTTAATACCTATTACACGCCTAACATAATTGGTCACTTAATTTTGTGTCATACTTTATAATAGCATCAAACATTTTACACATGTGCCCATAATTGCGGGTTTTAATCCAACAATCTCCCACTTGGGCAACATATGTTTCCTGATAAATGTACAACCTTATGAGCTCAAAAATTTGCTATTATATAATAGGTATTCGATAACAATATCATCCATCAACTATATCCATATAGGATCAAAGCAGCCTTTGTCATATCAATCATGAATAAACCCATCAATAGTCACATATACAAATATAGTCAAATAACATAGATCAATCATGGATGCATAGCATGGAAAATTACATGAAGTGTGAACCGAACATGTCTGTTTTCAACTGGTCCTAAATCTTAGTGAGATCAAACTTTACTGAATTCATAGTGTGCATAAACGAAAAGAACTTTATTTCTGCAGAAAATAATCTTAAAATATCCTTAAACTGAAGTAACTAAAATTGTGTCTAAAATGAATGAGCACTTTTTTTTAAAATTACAAACTCTCACTAAAACTGAACATCCTTAAATAACATCACACACACATGAATAGTGTTCTCATGAAATACCTAGGATGATAGTTTCTTAATAAGCGAGCAATTATGGAGTTTGTACCAACATGCTCTATAGATACACAACTACTCTGAATTTTCTTTATCAACTAGGAACTTAATATTTATGTGCTTCAATTTTAAAATGTTCCTATTGTTTATAGAATAAATGAATGCATATTTATTGTGACAAAATAACCGACTTGGTCTTTCTATTCAATATATAATTAGCAGTACATGTTACAAAATTTTATTGCATCAATATTCTAAAAAAATCGAAGACTATAGACTTTATAATCCCTAACTTACCAGAACTCTGATATGTGCGCATGTAATTTTTTTCTCTAAATATATCTCATAACCTTATTGGTTGCTATCCAATGGTCCATATTAGAATTGATTAAATATCTGCTTAACATTCCAACAATGTATGCAATAACTGGACGCATACGTACTTAATCATAAATTAGATTTCTCAACAGCTTATGCATATAGAATCTTTTGTATTTTTTTTTAAGTTTCAATGTTATTTTTAGGACACCGAGTAAGCCTAAATTTGTCTTATTTAGCAATTTGAGTATCACTCGGTTTACTCTCATTGAACTTATAGTATATACAATTGTCAACCAAATTTATCTCAAAACTGAACGAGATAATCACTTGGTGGAACTTATAATACTATTTACGAGAGATCTACTTAAGCTCATAGATGGATTTCTTTAATTTAACATCATTGATTTTGTATCATAAGACACAACTCTATGATATACCATATAAATAGTGTCTTCAATGTCACCCTTGAAAAACACAAGCTTAACATCCATTTTATGTAGCTTAAGATTAAAATAAGCAACATCTTGAAAGAGTCTTTCAAGAAAATTTGAGAGAAAGTCTCCACAAAATCAATGTCTTCTTTTAGAGTATATCCTTTAGATATAAGATGTGTCTTGTACTTATCCACATTATCACTTGCATCTCTATTGGTTTTAAATATTCATTTACAACCAATTGGTTGCACCTTCAGGTAATGAGACAAGTTCTTAAACTTTATTGTCTTGCATAAAATTATACTCTTCTTGAATGACATCAATCCACTTTTGAGAGTTAAAACTTTTATGGTCGGATAAAAAAAACGACTGAGTCATTTTCTATCATTCCATTGTTATCCTTATTTTCTTGAAGAAATATAATATAATATAATATAATATAATATAATATAATATAATATAATATAATATAATAATATGGAATAGTATTTCTTTTTTTATCTTGTGCATCTCTTTAATAACACTTGTTTTAAATGTTGTTGAGTTTGTTCTTCTGAAACAACTACCTTATCTTGAATGAGAGTTGTTCAACATTATTTTATTGAGGTGTGAAAACCTAAACATCGTCAAAAGTGATGGTAGGAATTAAATTATAATTCAATTCCTCTTCAATAGCAATGTATCTAACTTTATTTCTCCCTCCAAACTCAACATCTTAAAAATGTTATAAATCTCTACTTAAAATAATCCTAATTGTGGGATCATAAAATCTACAGCCCATGAATCACTCAAAATAACCGAAGTTGTTGCTCACTTTTGAAATTTAATTTCTTCACATGTGTCCTAACTTATTACAAAAGAACCAACCATTTGTAACTTATTGTTGTTTCTTTTGAGTTAGACCCTTAGCAACTTTATTTTAATATTTTTTATTGCATTTTATTTTTAGAGACACTAACTAAATAAGCACTAACCAAATGATTACATTTGCACTTATAATGCTTCAACCTTTCTTCCTCTTGAACACAATGAGAAATGAGCCCAATTAGAGTCTATTTCTCTTTTTTTGGCAGTTGTAACTAATTTTGAATTGGTTAATCTGTATAGGAAGCGGTACCAAAATCATAAGAGCAAAAAATTGTTAGGAAGTTTGATCTTATGTGCCTTAAATTTCGAAGCAATATTAAACATTTTCACAATGTACTCTCTCACATTTCCTTGACCATTATACTTCATAGACTTCAAAGAAGGCATGTGATGTCATCTTAACCTTAATATTTTAGGTAAAACATTTTTTAATTTCATCAAGAAAACACTAAATATGAGTAATCTCTTTAGATTTGTGCTCCTAAATATATCTAGAATGTTGTGCTTTATGATCATTAGACTCGTGCGATTTGACCGATCTCACCTCTCAAAATACCTTATATGGGTGCTTACCGCAGTGAGAGGTACAAGTTGTTCTTTCCTTAGTGCAAAGTCTATGTTCATACAACCAACAATTGCATTATGTGTTTTATATTCCTTGAAATTAGTTTCACTAAACATGAGTGTAGAATGTATTTAACAGATATTATGATAGCAAAAGAAATTACCTAAATATAAAACAAAAATAAGTAAATAAAATAAAAACAAGCTCACATAAATATTCATAAGTAAACAAATAAATTCAAAATAATGGCTAGTTCCCCTCAAGATACCAAGCACAACATTAATATCAAGTCTTTTATACAGTAATATTAATTGTAAGCGGTACTCTTGTTGTAGCAATCAAACATTGACAATAAACTATGTCAAGCAATAGATTAATCTTTAGACTAATGTACTGCTCACATAAAATATATTATAATTGTCACACATTTATCACCACAGTTGTCGTTGTAATTCTGCCAAATATTAATTTTCTTTGGGCCAATTAATAGACGCATGAATTACAAAAACCTATAATCATCTTGATATTTTAAATAAATTATTCTACACAAAAGTGATCACTTTGGTGACATTATGTTTCAATTAATCCATTAAAATATTAGACATTTAAAGCCAAAATATGAATTTATTTGTTTCAAAATATTTGTCTTAATTTTATCTTTCAATCAAATTAAAAGATAATCATAATAATAAATTTGAATAAAGGTAAACCTCATTCAAGATACCGGACACTCCATTAATATTTCATCTTTGGACAAAACATTAACTTGCAAGTGATATCTTAGTACAGTAGTCAAACATTGATAATAAGAACATGTCAGACAGAAAACTTCTTTTAGGCCGATTTATTGCTCACATATAAAACTAAATAATTATCACATGTTTATTACCACAGTTGCACATGTAATAATGTTAATTATTAATCTTCCTTTGGGCCGATTAATACTAACATAAGCTAAATTACATGCGCAAGACCTTATATATTTAAAAAAAAAACAATTTCCACGATAGAGCTCACTTTGGTGACTTAACGCTTCAATTAATTTATCTCAAAATATATAATATAAATATACCGATATTCAAATTTAAAATTTTGTAGAAGTCAAAACTGAAATTTCTAATAACATTTAAGTTTTCGAAATAACCCAAAATAAGCTTGTCTGAATGGGGTTATCAGAAATCGAAAAAACTAAATCTTTGATTGTTTCTTAAAAAATGTCTTAAACCTTAAACATGCATTTACCAAAATCAAAATCGAATTTAAAACATTCAATCTTTAACTAAAAGCCAAAAAAACAAAAGTATCATATAAATGATTTTAATTCATACAGTGATCACATGAAACTTTAATATATCCATAATAACCTAATAACCAAAATTAAAAATTTTGATCAAATCGAATCGAATATGAATTTCATAAAATTAATGACATACATTTCAAAATTGTATCCATATGTTCTTCGGATGTAATTATACATTTAGTTTCTATCATGATAAAATCCTTAAAATAAAATACATAAAGAAAAGTATACTTAAAACTTCAACATCAATATTTAATCAAACCGAAATCCCAAATCAATATATAACAAACATAAAGATTAGAGTGATTCAATACCAAACATAATTAACAAAATATCAATTCTCAAATATGAATTCACATAAATACAAAACCAACTTTTTACCAATCTAAACATACTTTAAATAACGGAACATCAATTTAGAATTTTCCTTTAAATATATATTCATTATTAACCTTTAATTAAAAAACCTAACTTTATCATGAATAATAACCTTATTATTTAATCGCTTAGAAACATTAAAAGGAAATATTAAGGGTGTCATTATCTCTTTCCTTATAGTAGACGAGCATGAAAATTCCTTAGAAAAAAACTATAAAATTCCTTAGAAACTTAATCCCTAAATTAAAAACGAACCGATACAACCAAATTAATTATTTCATCGGTTAGAGAAAAGAAAATTGGTTGCATATAATTCTTTAGAAACTTAATCTATAATCAAACCAAAACCTAAAGCTCCACCATTGTTGAATATTTCATTAAATCAAGATATGTAATCTTTAAAACTTAATACCGAATCATTAAAGATTATTAGAAAATTAATTGATTCTCAATGATCCAACATGATAAGGCTCTGATGCCACTTGTTAGAACTAAATCATAATTAAATATGAAATCTAATAACCAAGATCTATTATGTCAAATCATCAATAACAATAAACCGAATAAACTGAATGCGGAAGCGTACCTGAATTAATCGATAAATTGAAAACTTTGAATTTTTTTTTAGAGATTGCCTAAAAGATGAGTCTGGTCTTCCAAAAAGATAGGTTAGCCATTGCCGTAAAAAATCTCTGACATGACAAGAGTAATACAAGTTAACATATTTTTCGGGAACCACTACTTCTTTATAAAGTTGATTATTAAATTAACTTAATATGACACGTCTAATATAATTGATCACTTAATTTTGTGTCATACTTTATTATAGCATCATACATTTCACATATGTTCTTACAATTACAAATTTTAATCCAACACATCCGTATTACAAATCTACAATTTAATGGCATATGTAATAATAATATTCTTCCCTCGAAGTATGATTTGTACCACCTCCCGAATCAATGTTAATCTATTGATAAAAATTGATTTAGTCTCAATCTATATTAAAACGAAAAGTAAACTGTAAATTGTAAAAACTTATTAAACATAAGGCACACTTTTTTTATAAAGTAATTTTTAAATACATAAGTAAAAAAAATCACACTAACCTTTCTATATAAAGTACAAAATTTAAACTAACGGGGTTGATTCACTTCAAGTGGTAAGTAGTTTGGTATCGTTTAAATAGGTCTCGAGTTTGAGGCATTGTGTATGTAGAAAATTATTATTGGGAGACTCACCCACCAAAACTAAGTGTGCAAGGGTCAATCCGAATTAATTAAGGCAATGCCTTAAGAAACCGAGAGAACAACTAAAAAAACTGCATAAAATTTAAAATCTAAACATTCAATCTTAAGTCTTAAAATTTAGACACTAAACCATATATTTTAAACATAATTCTTAAATTTTAAATTTTACAATTTAAACCCTAAAACCATATATTTTAAACATAATTCTTAAATTTTAAACTTTACTATTTAAACCCTAAACCCTAAATTAAACCTTAAAATATATGAACTTGTGTAAAAAAATTTATGTATCAAATAATCTTTTGTTTTTATAATCATACAATAATTTGTGCAACATAAATCAGGCATCAAGAATTTGAGTGAAAGATTAGAATATAGAAGGCACGGCAAAATTATTATTATTATTAACAAAATATTAATCCAGTCATATAAGAATATATATTTTGCCTTATGGAACGTTTTATGTCTATTTTCGCAGGTGTTTAGTGTTCGTTCGGTGACTTTATAGCTTTGTTTTTTATTCAAGTTTTTCGATGGTCTTTGATAGTTTGATTTTTTTGGGTTGTTGGTAGATATAATTAAAACTATGTAGCGAATCGTCACTTTTGAGGATATGGCGTGAAAGGTGGCCGATGATTCTAGAGATTTCATCTAGTTCTTGTTTTAACAACCCTCGGTAACCTTTTCTACAATGGACCGCATAAATTTTCTTTGGTGCAAAAAAAAATGTATGATCTAACCGGTGCAATGTTTATCTTTTTTTTTAAATCTACTATTTTCTTTTTTTGTTGTTATTTTTGAATATTTTAAAACCTTTGATAGATTAAGTTTTTATTTTACTTTTGTTTATTAAAAAAGTTATCCGGTTCACGTATTAAAAAATAATATTAAAAAAATACTTTCAAGATTGTTGAAATTTTCAAACCAAAATAACAGATAGAGAATAATAATAAAAAAAGTGTGCGACACATGGCCATTATTATAATAAAAAATGCATCCTTTTCTCCATTCACATGACACCTGCCTGCTTAATCTAATAACTACAATTTCAACAAGTTAAAAATTTAATTTAATAATATAAACATGTTGAAAAATATATAAAATAATTTATTAACGGAATCATTAAAATAGCTTCAATAATAATCAAATCTCCCAATTTTCTATGTCAACATTTCATAGATCATCCCCAACCATGATCATATAATTTAAAATTATTTAAAAAAAACAATATTATCCAAAAGATTTTATATAGGGTCAACTGCATCCCATGGTCACTAATGTTTGAAAAAAAATCATTTTAGTCACATAAGTTTAGAAAGTTAAATAGTCATTTTTTTTTTTACTTTTAACTTTTTGAAAATACATTATTATTATTATTATTATTAATTTTATTATTATAATGTAACCTATCCTTTGTGGTATGAAAAGATTTAATGAAAACTATGTCATATAAAATAATTTTATTTTTCCCCATTGAAAGCTATTGATCATCTGCCTTACACATGTCATATTGTCATGAGAAGCTTGGAGACAACATACAAATTAGCTCTGGTCTTATCCAAATTATGAAACTGTCAATTGATAATTCGTTTTATATTATATTATTAAATACGTGTATTTAAAATTAATATATGATACGAACACGTGAAGTGGTCGTAATGGTAAAGGATGATGTATTTTATCAAGGTGACCCGAGTTTAAGCACCATGCATGCACGGCGTGTGCACTTTATTAAAGAGATAAGAAAATTGAATAGATAATACTTTATAATCACACAATTATTATTCATTTAAATTATTATTAAAAATAATTATTTAACAATCATATATTTTTATTCAAAAAGAACAATCATGTATTTTTATTTAATTTGACATTCTTAACAAATAATAGTTTTTTCTGAAAAAATCTAATATGGTCACATATAATATAATATGTTTTTTTCGTTAGCCCTCAATAACTCACGAACACATAACCATATGAACCCGACTTTGTAGACATAACCTATGAACTCGGACACTTAGGAAAACAACACTCTCTTTTTCACTAGAATTATTTTTTGAGTTTTTAACAAATGAATGTGAAAGAATTTAAAAGTAAACTAAAACTAATAATTTTATTGTCATTTTCATGTGTGGCTTATGCTGGTGAGTCTGTGGAAAATTCGTTTTTCTTCTTCACCGGAAGAAATCGAGTTCTCAATCAACCCAATTGTTTCCCATTTTCAAAGATTATTTAATAAAATGGGACGAAATTCGCATATAATATTAATAAGATTAGAATTCAAAAGTCAAGTTATGGAATTTCCACATTGGAAATAAGGATTATATTAGACTTTTTCAAAAGTAAACGGATTTAAAGTTGTTCTTCGTTTACCTTAATATTTATATCTGATTTTAAAATTTAAATTAATATTTTTCTTCTAAATTAATAAGTATAGAATTTGGTTTTTTTTGTATGTTATATTTTTGTAAATACGATTATCAGTTGAATATACCAAAATATATGATATGAAAAATCAAGTTCAGATATTAAATAATTGTTTTTTAAGTTAAATTTTAAACCGTATGAACAGATATTATCATATAAACACATCAGTATATTCAAAAAAATGTAAACAAAGTTTCCAGTTACGAAGGTTTAAGCATTGGACTGCTCCAGCCGATATCTTAAGAACCAAAAATATTTTTATTTTAAATTTAATTATGAAAAGACAAAAAGTTATTAACGTAAAAAAAATTATATTTTAAAACTAATTAAACAGTGAATTCAAACTTGCACGGGTTGAGCCAAAAAAGAGCTTAAGAAAAAAAATGAAGTTACAAATTAATTCATGAACAAATTTAATCATCTAGATTTCGTATAAATTATAATTAAATTCAAGCGATAAATTTATTATTTTGACTAAATAAATCAATTCAATTCTAAATCCGAAAGTCATGGGTACTTGAACATCAAAATCATGGATTATTAATTAGATTGAAAATTATTTCAATTGATATATATAATTATAAATCATATTTTCCTTGATAATTAGTTTCAATCACAGTTTAACTTAAACATTATTTTTGCCAATTACCTAATAATTACATAATTTGGCTTAGTGATTAAGTGTTGAGAGCTATTCTAGATCCTAGGTTCAATCTCTCTATACTCATTCATATGTTCCTTAATTTTTACCGATAAGATGATAACATGTGTCGACATCTTATTGAAGAGTTAAGTTTATTAAATTGTTCTTGTTAAAATTAAGGTTTGTTAAATTGTTTAGAATTAAAATGAAGATCAACTTGATATGACTTTTTTTTAAATAGTCTAAAGGTGATTACAAGGTAGTATATGTTCTAGATATTTTTAACCCTTTGACAATGCGCATATACCATGTAGACATAGCGATTTGAACTCATATCTCCTAGGATGAACATCATCTTTTTTTTTCACTGGGACACTTATTATTTCAACTTTATAAGACTTTTAAATATTGACGATATTAAATTTAAAAATTATTTTAAATTTGAATCGAAATTTGATAGAATGTATAAGTTTTGGAGATAAGCTATTATTATACTAGGTCATGTCAACATTTCCGTTAAAACTTAACAATAAGTGATCATTTTAGATTAAAAATGTAAATGTTAGTGACCAATTTGTCAAAAAATAAATCACTGACCATAACAAGAAACTCAGTAACAATTCGATGATCAAACATGTTATTTACCCTTATAAAGTAATATAAACAAAAAGTCTTAATATTAAAAAAAAGTGGCCATAACATTTTCACCATTATCATTTTAAGTGTCTTTTTGTTAACAGCTTTTAAAAAAAATCGTTAGCCAATAAAAATATGACATGTGACATATTTTATTTTATTTTTTAAAAAAAATTCAGAATTTTTAAAAATATCCTAAATTCTCAAAAATTTTAAAAGTAGTCTCCGAATCTTAATTCCAGTCGTTGTCGCCGTCAATCGTCAACAACATGCCCACTATTTTTATCGCTAGACCCCCACAATCATTTTCTTTATTTTTCGTCGTCGAAAATTGATGATCGACATGTCAACGTCAAGATAAACTCGAACAGAGAAAGGAAAAAAATAATGTGCGACAAAAAAAAGACCTATGTTATCAGAAGACTAATAACATAGGTCTCGTAGGGAGAGGAGAGGGCTTCATTCTCCTATTTTTATTACACTTTGATATTGGTGAAGCAACCAAACATACATATTTTGGTCACGGAAGATCATAGACCTGATATGGTTTGATCTTCTTTTGTAATAGTAATTCTAACAAAAAAATGGTTCTCATCAAAAACTCAGTTCCCCAAACGAACCAGGCATTGTTGTTCTTGTTGTCTATACTCCCTCCTCCCATTGCCGCCTCTGCCTCCGCCTCCAGATGGTTGTTCTTCCAAAACCCATGCAACGCTTCTTGTTGAGACTTAACATCACCATCGGAGACTTGTTGACTAACTTGAAAAGCTGGAGAAAGAGGGCTCGATTTAATGATTTATTTGCAAAATGCATGATGAAATCGGTACATGCTTGAAGGGGATGGAATTGGATGGTTCCCACCTGACCATTTTACTTATAACTTGCTTATCCGAGAGTTTTCTCGTGGCGGGGCTGCTTCAGATAGTAGAACGGGTTTCTCGTATTGTGATCTAGAAACAGATGAATTTGCAGTCTTCTTTGCTTGCAATGCTTGGGCATTATACATGCTCAATTACAGACCCGCCGAGTAAAACCTGATATAGCCACAATTGGGATCTTATCGGATGCTATCAAGATCAGGTTTGATGGGGCTGAAACCTTAGACTTGGAGAAAGATGGGGCTCCTTCATAGAGCACTGATCCGCTGGTTCTCGCCATGATCGGAAAGGGGCATTTTCTTAGAGACTGAAGCAATATTCACCTTCCTTGAACCAGAAGCCAGGGACAAGAAAAGATGGAAATATCACAACCTTATTAACTAAATACAGAGCAAAAGTTTTATGATGGCTGCCCCTGTCGGCACAGAAGTAGATACTGATTTTCGTGTTCCTTGTCGGATTTTAGTGCATAAACTCAGTTCATCATCTGCTTTGTACTTATTAATGCTGTTATCACTCTTGCACCAAAAATAAGATTTGAAACAAAAGATGAGTCATGCCATTGGAAATTCCATGTCCGTATTAACTTCTCAACCTAAAGGAGTCTTTAAACCCCCAATGATGACTATGACCTTTTAAACTCAGTAACACAAATACACATCCACTCTCATCTGATTTGGTACCCCAAAAAAGAAAACAAAAATGTTCTATCAAAACATGTTCCTATTTGAATACAACACCTTCCTTTCCATATAAATCTAAAAGAAAAACAACTCAAACTGACCTCTTAGATGCTATGCTTATTCGCTTGATAACTTCCTGGCAAATTCTCAAAGGATTGGTACGGTGCTATCTTTATCCTTATTCTTTTCCCCCAAATGTCCTGATGGTGTTCGATGTTTCATTCATAAAATTGATGGAAAGAAAGGTTAAAAGAACCGAATGGAAGAGAGGATTGTAAGACAAGATACAAAACTCACATCGATTGAATTTTTCATACCAATACGGAAACTGTCTAGTCTTTTGACTATTTTCTATGATTAAGATTGTACAGCCAACCTCTGGAGATGCTCAAAGAAGACTTGTAAGCTTACATCATCTGTAAAGATCACATCTGAGCCGGCAGCCATATCGTTGGCATTATTGTATGTTGCTGATGGGTTCAACTTTGCCAGTAAAAATCTTGCCTGCTCAAGGAAACAAAAAATTAAGCCCCTTCATAATGGTAAAGAAACCTGATTTACAATTACCATGTAATGGATAACATTATGAAAGCTAAACCCATATAATATAATCTATTTAGAAATGATAGGTTTCACAAGGGTAAACCAAGAACATTTTTTATATATGCAAAGAAATATTTAAAAAAAAAGAAGTCTTACTGAAATATACTGACCTGGGATCCATGTTGATCACATACAACCAATCTAGGGACAGGGAAGCGTTCCCGAATGATCATTTGTGCATCTGTCTGAGGTGCTTGCAAAAGCTGTGCAAATGCCTGTGGAAACGGAGAAAAAAGTGAAACTTTATCATAGACTATGAGAATACAAAATGGTTTATAAACATGAAACTTAAGCACATTAGTAACTTCACTGTATTCAACATTACAATGAGGTAGCAGATCATTGTGATTAATCTCATAGTTTAAATTTCAGAGCAGCAAGGTGGTGGTACCAAGGACATGTTTTGTCGATCGTTAAGATAAGTAAGAATAAGCATTTGCTCTGTGCCTAAAGGGACATCGTGATTAGTACAACTCTAGCTTCAGGCATGATTGAAATTTGCACATAAAAAACATTCTGGTTCTAAATTAATATACAATTAAGTTCTAGATTGAGGAGGCATGAACAAAACGAACATACCTGATGTTCAGGCTGGTTCTGGTAACCCATGTTGCGCCACTGTGCTATTGTCATGCCATGGAAAATTACAATACTAAAATATGAATCCAGCAAGAGAATACGATCAGCCGAAATGGAAGCCACATCCAACAATGCTGGTTGCGGCATCGAGTTAAATGAATATGATATTAATGATGGTTGAATCATGACGGCAGCATTTGTAATATTTTCCCTGTTTAATAACATGCGAAAATAGCCGGTTTCATCAGGACTGTTGTTGAAAACCTGTCGCAGAAAAGGGAGAAAAGCCATTAATAACATAGGTAAAGTAAATATTATTAAAAAGAAGGCAGCGTAATTAGGAATAAAAAATTATTACCTGTACAAATTGTGACCGCCGCAGATTAAACATAAACTGAGGAAACAAAGAAAAACAAGGGTTTAATGTAAAAGATGATGGATCATCCTTTCGGTAGTCGCCAAATTTAGAACAAAATCGAATGAGATTCCGGTCTAGCCACCTTGTAGCATCAAACCCCTCCTGAATGAAACAAAAAGCCATGATCATGCAAGGGGTTAAGTAACTAATAAAGAAGTAATTACACAATCAACAGAGAAACATGTTATTGTTTGGCAAAGTGCCAAAAGATAATACATAGAAATTATTACAAGAGGGAGAGAGAACCGCTAAAAACTACGAGAATTAAGAGAATAATCAACCGGTGGAAATTATTCAATAAAAACTATCATAATGAAATAAGCAGGCACATAACAGCTAAATAAATTATAAGTTAACAATGAATACATTCAAATGAGATAAGCAACCGGTGGACATTGGACAGTTGAATAAAGGACTTCCTAAATTACCTCCATCTCCATTTTCAGGGAAGTTATTCTTGCCATTACAACAGCAGCTGTCTCTTGATCGAAACCTTGTATTAATTCCTAGAAAGGAGATATTATTCATGGTTAGCATAAATTAATTCCAATTTCCAACAGATAACCAATCATTACAGTATCCAAACCAAGACACCTATGGCAGTGAAATTTATACAGATAAGCTAACCTACCAACGTTGAAATTTAACAAAACATAAAATGGTATGAAAAGGAAGAAACAAAAACATACATTTAGGTACTATTTAGACAAATCAAACAACCAAAACCAAAACTAACCTCTGAACTAACAGCACTGTCTACCCATTGTCTAGTCACAGTCGTAACGCGAAGCATTGTTTTACCCTCAGGGTCTTGATAGCTGCAATAATAATATCGAATCAAAATATTAAAAGAGAAAATTAAGAAACAAATTCCACATACAGTTTTAAGGTAAATAAAGCGGACACTTTTGGTAGTTTGTGCATCAAACCTTGTAAGAAACTGCAAATAGAGCTGTGGATTAGCAACTCCAGGAGCATTTGATCGGTCAGTTGATGAAAGATCAAATAAAACCGTCAAACAAGTACTCTTGTCAAGACCACACATTTTCCATGCTGTAGTGTTCCCCTCCCCAATGACCGTTTCAGCGACATTAGGTCCTTTCTGCAACCATCAAAATTATCAGCTTAATTACCCGTAAATACAGGTAAATTGTGTCTACCCTCTATAGTTCATGTCTTTGTCGAGATAGCGAGAGGTACAATAAATTTCTAATCTCCCAACCTTCTCCAAAGATGAGCAAGGCCCAATAACTCCCTGAATCTTGATGTCCTTAGAACAGATGATCTCAAGGGTGCCACTAGGAAAAAGAAAAAAAGAGCACATAAATTAATTTCATGGGTGCTCAAAAAACCATGCCACAGGAAATCATATAGGTTATAGATTATGCATGCCAATACAAAATCTCAAAGCACAGCATGAGCATGTAAATTAATTTCATGGGTAGCCCTGTGATGGAGAGTCAAAGACAGTTCATTTACGGCAATTGGCACTAAATTTGAAATCATAAATTATACTCCAACTGCAGCAAGGTAATACATGTATTACTTTCAATAATACAGGCACATACATTTGCAATATTTACATGAAAAACCTATAATGTCAAAGGGCAGAGTATGCCAAAAGAGAATAGCAGTATTTGCAAGTTAGTAAATTTTGCTGTGCTTCCAGCAAATTAGCAAGGTCAACAAACTTTTATGTCAAAAGTTTACAATCTTTCAGAGCAGCACAACCTAGTGCTGAGTGATATCATAACTAACTTAAGAGCACACTGTGAAGTTGGGACATTTAGAACTTAAAAAATATAACACAAGTCTGACTGGAATTGGAGTAAAAAAATGTAAATAAAGTAATTAAGAATGCAACAATATAGTTATTACCAACTAGCAGGGAAAAGTATAGAAAAAGGTTGAACACGAAATGGTGTGAAAAGAGAAACTAACTTAAAACATAGGCCAAGAGACTGTTCTCCATCCTCAAACACACGCTTGAAAGAGTCTTTGAACACAGAATGACCAAAACTTTCTGCTAGAACAATGAGGCCACCTGTTCTTTCAACCGCAACTTTCATTTCAGCAACCCCAACCTGAGAACACACAAAAAATCCATTAAATATTTTTATACAGTTCACATTGTCAAGATTACTTAAATTCTGAGGTTACTAGCATTCATTTAAAATAAAAGTTTTGCACCCATGTTAAACAGAATAACTATTAACATCCACAGTTTCTTACAACATAAAGCATTTACATTACAAGCCACTGATCAAATAAGCAAGGGGGAAAAGCCTTAATGTCTTCATATTTCCACTGCACATATATGCACTGAAAGTAAAGAGTTAACTCCAAATGCAAGAGAGGAGAAAGTCTTGCATAGCAAGATTTACACATTTGGTTGTTTAAGTTTCTAGTAAGATTAGGGTCTTTATTTCTTATCTGCTTCAGCAGGTTCATCAATGTTTAAATTCAATCCATTGGACCAGTGAAACTAGTTGGATGGAACATTGACAACAGAAACATCACAGACGGATATAAGAACAAAAAAAGAGTAAATATAATTGGAGGACCAAAAAAGTTGCCAAGACACACCTGATCAAGTGCAGATGCAAAAAGGTCGAGGACATGACCCTGGCTGACCAACTGTTTAGCAAAACTATCATAGAATTTGACAGCTTTCTTAAAATAAGGTGCAGCATCCTTATCAAGATCTTTATGGGAACGTACAGGCTCTGACAGATCTTTTGATACAATCTGCAAGAGTCATATAAATCGGTATCATTTTGATGACAAACAAAAGTGTCTTAAACAAGAAGCAATTTTCATATTAAGATTATTTGCCTAATCTCCACTTTCTCCATCAAATCATTGTTGTCTATGAGTCATTCAAACAAGTAAAATGTATTTAAATAATGGCAATCACCTCTGACAAAGAAACAGTGCTTATTAAGGCAAAAAGATATATAAACTATGAAGAATACATAAAATTGTGCAAATAAATTTGGTGTAAGAATGAAGGTGATAAATAGGAATAATTTTTGTGAAATAGAATCAATTTTTAACTAATTGCATAAGTAAATGCACTGACATTACAGAAAACTAGGTTTTTGACATGCCCCTGTTTCATACAAAGATGGGCACCAGTGATTGTGCTTTAATTATAATGCAATTTTGTTTCTGTTTGAATGCCTGCAGATTTTATCGAATGCCATCCAGAGAAGTAAAATGCACCAATATACCAGTGATGTAACATCGAAAAGAACTTTCAGAATGGCTGCAAATATAAAGAACATACTACATACAAGTTATAACAACCCATATCCAGCTCAACCATAAAGAATCCATGTTAGAATCGGGTTGAGTGTTGATCATATCCTCATACCCATATAGGACACATGTATTTCAACAAACTGTCGATTCCAAGCAATATAGGGTACATTTATTATGTGTAAAATCCATCACCTACTTACAACTCATGATAAAACGAATTAGCCTACTTAACTATCAATTATATAAAATTTTCATTTGTATCATTTAAGTAAAAATTCAGCAGCTAGACAAAGAGTTTATTGGCATTACCGTCCCAGGACCTTCAGTGCATGGACCACCAACCAAAGCAACAATCCGAGCACCAGTACCAGGCAAGCAAGCACCAAGCAATCCAGCTGCAACACTCAAGGCTACTCCGGTGCACCTTGAAGCTCTCTGCCCCGCTTGTAAAGGCCATTGATCCGTTTGTAACTCATCCAACAACTACAGTAAAATCAACCAACCACTTAATAAAAAGTTCAACTTAAAAGATGATTTCCCACACACAAAAAAAAAATGATAATGAAACGCACCGAATTCAGTGTGAATTCGCAATCAGAAGCAGGCAATAAGAACCTATTAACACCAGTATCTGTGTACCCATTTTGTAAGCCTTTCGGATACCCGGGAGTCGGCCGCCGTCCTGCAGCACCTAGGCCCAACTGCTCCAGCACTTGCTCCTTGGAAATCTCCTTACTACCCCTGAAAACATAGACTTTCGACATATCCGAGAACCCCAATTCATGTACATGAGCTTGAGTCCCAAACGAAACGAACCCAACGAGCGCGTTTTCCGGCAACAACCCAATCGCCTGCTTCATCGCCGATTTGGCAAATTCAAGCTCTTCCTCGATCATGCAGGTGTCCAACACGAATACAAACACCGGCGGGGAATGAGGAGGATTGGCAGGGTTGTTCGTATCCGGGTAGAGCGTGTACTGCACGGTGGTGTACTGCGGGTAGAGTTCGCACGGGAGGTTCGTCTCGGAGATCATGGCGTAGTGAGGTGGGAAATGATTGCGCTGGTAACAGAAGGGGCAGATCCAGATCTTGGCGGTGAAGTCGACGCGCGAGAAGGCGTTCAGCGCAGCTGTACACGTCTTGCACCGAAGAGGCGCGTAAGGGAGCGTGGGGATATCCGGATGCGGGCGGATCGGAGCAATGGTAGACGCCAAAGGGATAACGCACTTGCTGGCTTCGACTTTGGTTCGCGGCCAAACGTTCCACGTCATCCGCACGGCGTCGATCCCTTCCGGATCCACGTTGGCCATTTCCGACATGGTTGAAAATATATTCAAAAAATCGAAAAAAAAAACTATTTGGATTAAAATCCAACAGTAATTTAGAAATCCAATGAGAATTCTAGATTTTTTATTTTTTGTGATTTTTGGGCGACCCCAATAGAAAACTGAAGGGGAAGGGGTCACCTAGAGATGAAGAAGAGAGAGAGAGAGAGACAAAAGAACAGATGATTTCGAAAACGAAGAGTGAAAACAAACTGATTCGATCTGAAGTGGATATTTAAAGGGGGGAAATTGTAATTACGGGAGATTAGGAATTTAAAATTATAAAAATACTAAATTAGTGGCCTTGCTTTTATAATTTGTTGCATTTAAGATTATATACATTATATCAAATTTAGTAGGTTGGTAAATTATTTTTATAAATATTTTAACCATTCAATTTTCTATCTACTATGCATATATAATAGGAAAATTCTACGACGTTCGACTAACACCGCTGAAAATCACTAACGCTGAACACCATTGAACATTATTAAATTGATTAATAAAGATTAAAAATCGTAAGAGCTCAACATATATTTATAAATTAGTTAAAGTAAAATTTCAATTAAATTATTTTCCATATATAATATATTTTTAATCTTTTTTTAAATAATTGGATCAAATACCAACCTTAGTCAATTTAAAAAATAAAAACATGAAACTCGAAACCTGAAACCCAAAGGCATCAACCCTAAATTATAAACCCTAAATCCTAAATTCAAACATTGAGTTTATGATTTTGGGTTTAGGGTTTAAGATTTATGGTTTTGGATTTATGGTTTTGGGTTTATGGTTTATGGTTTATGATTTTGGGTTTTGGGTTTTGAGCTTATAGTTTAGGTTTAAGTTTTTTTATTTTTTAAATTGACTAAGGTTGATATTTGATCCAATTATTTAAAAAAGATTAAAAATATAATATATAGAGAGAAAATAATTTAATTGAAATTTTATTTTAAATAATTTATAATTATATGTTGAGTCATTGAAATTTTTAATATTTATTAATCAATTTAATGGTGCTCAACAGTGTTCAGCGTTAGTAGTATTCAGCGGTGTTCGTCGCGCGTGATAGACTCATCCTATATAATATCATACAGATCTATTCATGAGTCAAATGTTCCATTTAATATAGATCTAGTTTAATATTTTTATTAAAAACTATTTTTTATAACTTACCAATTCCCCAAATTAACTATTAACTTAATATTTAATAAAATCCATTTAAACAAATTTTAGTTAGAAAATTATTATTATTATTTAATTACATTGTTTTTAAAATAATTAATTGTATAAAACATCAGTATTTTTCACAAATAAAATTATACAAATTATAACTAATTATAATTAGACATTAAAGTTAGTTAAAGTATAAAGCCCAATAAAGCTTAGCTTTCTCCGTTGACTTAAATGGGCCTTGTATTGAAAGCTTGAAGTAGTGTGGGATTAGAATTAAAGGGTTAATTACACTTATAGACATTTAATTATGAGTTTGGTAACAAATACTATGTTATTCTTTTCTAAAAAATATAAATATATCATTTAATTAAAATATTATTACACATAGGCCATTAATAGTTAAATATTAGACAAGAATGGAGGTGTAGTATGATATAATCATAATTTTAGTCCTCAAAATTTATACAGTCTATTAATTTGTTTATAATTCGAAACGATTCAATATATTTAATTATTTATATTTAAAAATTCATAAAAAAAATTGATGGAAATTTTTAAATCTGAAAGATTAAATTTATTTAATTCTATCGATCATGACAATATATATATATATATAAATATAATTTTTAAGATTAAAATATTGTTATATTATGTCACATTAAATATGTGTTTAAATGTTAATGACAAAGTAATATGTTTATAATAATATTTTAACTGATTTGCTTATAATTTTTAGAAAAAAAATGAAATGTTTGGGACCAAACCCATAAATTTAAGTGGCATTAGATGCAGTTGTCCGACATTTTTTTATTTTATCTTATACTAATTAATTTCAATCGTTTTTTTTATATAATCATTTGCATTTAATTTAATGATTAATTAATTTAAAAAAATACCGTAAAAATTCTTTATAAAACTGTCATCTAATTTAATTATTTCATTCATGACATCAAATTTCAAACTTTAAATCTTATTTAAAGATTTAGTGTTTCATCAGACAAAACCATATAATTGTTGATAATTGATTTTAGTTATAGTTTTATGTCTTAATTAATTGCACATTGACTCCATAATATTTAGCGCCAAGATCTCAAAGTGAAGAATGCTCTAAAAGAAGCGAGAGAATTCTGGAACTCTCTCTCCGTCTGTTAGCACTTAGAATTCTCTAGACTCTCTCTCCCTTTGATTCTTCAAAATCCACCTTATATAATCCCACGGCTCCATTTCATTTTTCAAACGATCAATCATTCGGCGAAAAACCTAAGATGAAGCTTCCTCTTTTTGCCTGTTTTCTTTCTGAGAGATCTTAAAGTTTTAATTTTTTTTTCTCAGCAAATCCAGCAAAAATCGCCATGGAAGACGACTTCGAGTTCCCGGCAGCCACCAACATGGAAGAAGACGAGATGGACATTCCAGAAGATGACCTAGTTAGCCCAATCCTCAAAATTGGCGAGGAAAAAGAGATTGGGAAGAATGGATTGAAGAAGAAGTTGGTTAAGGAAGGTGAAGGTTTTGAGCACCCCGGCAATGGTGATGAAGTCGAAGGTAATGAATCCTATTCTTCCCTTTTCTCCCTCTGAATTCATTCATTGATTAGCTATTTGTTAGATTCTGATTAAATGGGTTGTTTTGGTTTCTTTTTTTCAGTGCATTACACTGGAACTTTGCTCGATGGTACCAAGTTTGATTCCAGCCGTGATAGAGGGACTCCATTCAAGTTCAAGCTTGGCCTAGGTAATTAGTCTTATTCCAATTCATTGTTAACATATATACAAACAAATATATATTTTTGTATATATACGAATTGGGCATTCTCATAGCTCTGTTATTGACTTGCAGGACAAGTGATCAAAGGCTGGGACGAGGGGATCAGAACAATGAAGAAAGGCGAAAATGCCGTTTTCACCGTACCTCCCGAGTTGGCTTATGGTGAGTCCGGGTCACCACCGACGATTCCTCCCAACGCAACTCTTCAATTTGATGTCGAGTTGCTTTCTTGGACGAGTGTCAAGGACATATGCAAAGATGGAGGAATCTTGAAGAAAATACTTGTTGAAGGGGAAAGTTGGGAGAATCCCAAAGATTTGGATGAAGTTTTTGGTATGCTATACTTTCATTTCCTTTTGCTGCTTAAACCGTTCAATGCTTGATGTTAATGTGTAGTTACAATGGTGTCATTGTGTTTTTTGCAGTCAAGTATGAAGCTTGTTTAGAAGATGATATGCTGATCTCGAAATCGGATGGCGTTGAGTTCGCCGTTGGAGATGGTTAGTGTCATACTGTCATTCCCTTTTTGTTATATGTACTTCTCACTTGATTTGAAAACTTTTCGATGTTGAATTCGGCACTGAAATTTGTTCCCTGCAGGCTATTTCTGCCCAGCATTGGCAAAGGCGGTGAAGACCATGAAGAAAGGGGAAAAAGTTCTGTTGACAGTGAAGCCGCAATGTAAGTTGATATGTACCTTTTAATGCTTTTATTGATTAGGGGAGACCAAGACATTCGATTGACTCCCATTTGCTTATAGATGCATTCGGTGAGGATGGTAGGCCGGCAGTGGGCAGCGAAAGTGCTGTTCCTCCGAATTCTACCCTCCGTATAACTCTCGAGTTGGTTTCATGGAGAAGTGTTTCGGATGTCACGAAAGACAAGAAGGTCTTGAAAAAGATCTTGAAGGAGGGCGAGGGTTATGAGCGACCAAATGATGGAACACTGATTCAAGGTAAAGATGGGTTTGAATCTCTCGTTGTAGCCTATGAATGTTTGGTTTTTCGCTCTATTAATAACCATTTAATGTACTTTGCTAGTGAAACTAATCGGGAAGCTACCGAATGGGACGGTATTTGTAAAGAAGGGTTACGACGAGGAGCCATTCGAGTTCAAAATTGATGAAGGTAATTATAGTTTTGGCAATTGGTTCTTGAGATCAGTCTTTGTTGAAAGTTGGTTTTTAATATGGATAGCATTCATGACAGAACAAGTAATCGATGGCCTTGACAAAGCTGTGAAAACCATGAAGAAAGGGGAAAATGCGCTGATCACCATTCAGCCAGAATATGCCTTTGGTTCGTCTGAATCACAACAAGAGCTGGCTGTTGTTCCCGCTAACTCAACTGTTTATTACGAGGTTGAGATGGTCTCCTTCATGAAGGTTTGTGTCTATATTCAAACTACATACTTTGTTGCAATGGATGTGGTGATAAATACACTCTAAGTTCGTGATTGCAGGAGAAAGAATCCTGGGAAATGAATACGCCAGAAAAGATTGAAGCTGCGGGGAAGAAGAAAGAAGAAGGGAACTCATTGTTCAAAGCCAGTAAATACGAGAGAGCATCGAAAAGATACGAAAAGGTATGGTTATGCTCTGTGCAGTTCGAGTTGAGACTCGTCATTACTATAACTGTAACTGACAATGATACCTTCTGCAGGCTGTTAGGTTCATAGACTACGACTCTTCTTTCAGTGACGAGGAGAAGAAGCAAGCCAAGTTGCTGAAAGTAAATTGCAACCTTAACAATGCGGCCTGCAAACTTAAGCTCAGAGATTACAAGCAGGCTGAGAAACTGTGTACTAAGGTTGTAACCGCAATAGGTTTCCAGAATCTGTATCAGACAACAGAGTTAATTCGCTTGAGCTGACGATTCGGCATTGTGTGCTTTTGTAGGTGTTGGAGCTTGACAGCAGGAATGTGAAAGCATTATACAGGAGAGCTCAAGCATACATTCAGCTTGTGGATTTGGATTTGGCCGAGGTGGACATCAAGAAGGCCCTGGAGATTGACCCTGATAACAGGGATGTGAAATTGGAGTACCGAATCTTGAAGGAGAAGATTAAGGAATACAACAAGAAGGATGCTCGATTTTACGGCAACATATTCGCGAAGATGAGCAAGTCGGCAAAACAGGAGCCAACGCTGATGGCCATTGATAGCAAGGCATGATAATATCAATTTGCTGATGCAATCATCCATTGTTTATCGTCCATACCTTTTCTCCATTTTCCTTTATGTGATGTGTGATGGTCATAATGTTATTGTAATGCATGTAATAAAACCATTAAAAACTGGATTATGAGAAATAATTAGCATTGTTTATATCTTTATTCATTACAACTACATATTAAACGTTCCAATACCAATAATAATACAATGAAAATTACAGGCTTAGTATAACCAACTAATAACATCATTCCTTACATATATATGATAAAATCCAATGATCTCTATTGATTAGACGCAGTGAAGCTGAGCATTTCCTTCTCTTCAGTTTGAGCCCAAGGCTTGATCAAGATCACCGCATCAAACATCTTTTTCTGCCCGTTCTCCGTCGCTTCAACCTTTAGGAAGTATTTGATACCCGAGACAATTTGTTTGCCAGCCTCCACAACCTGTGAGAACACCAGGTAGTTATTACCGTTTCCCTTCTGCTGCAGGCTTTTGTTGTATTCCTCCACCGCAAACTTCCACAGTCCTTGTACCCCTTTGTTTGTCTTTGCGTCATTGATCGGAGTTTGTCCTCCCACCATGGTCCTGTATCCGTTAACTGCCGTGAACATCGTCATGAACATTGACGACAGTATGAAAATTGTCAGCTTGGTTCTTGCCATTTTTTTTGGATATTATAATTATGATGATGATGATGTATATAAATGGGGAGGAGAATGAAAGTGAAGGAAAAAGAGTGGTTTGCAATGAATGAAGAGTAGTCTTGAGACGCAAATTAAGGTGGTGAAATCCGTTGAGAGGGCAAGCGACGAGCGAGGCTAGCCTACAGCCTGCTGCCTGCTTCAATACACTTGTCCAACGGTTTGAGTCGAGTCAAATCGGTTCGATTTTAATCCGATCAACTGTTTTTCTTCAACTAAATTCTCCAAGGTTCGTTTTATTTTCAGTTCTATGTTATGGATATTATTTAGATCCTTGGTTTGTAGGTTGTATAATGATTCACATTTTCGTGTACCGAAATTGAAGCAATACCATTCGTGCGGGCCAAAATGTATACCGGCAATTGTGTGATGCACTTCACTTTGGTATTCGTAACTTACTAACTTATTTCAGATGCAATTAGGGATGGTTATAGGTCGGTTTTTTGGTCGATTCGCATCCGACTCGAAAATTTAACATCTCTATTTAAACTCGACCCGACATTTTATGATAGGCTATCCAATCCAAGCTCAAATCTGAATTTCAGAGTAAAAATCTGGACCCGACATAAATAAAAAATTATCAATTTTATTATTATTTGATAAAATAAGGAGCTAATCGAAAAAATATAAATATAAAGGGGGCATTATAATAATTATTACATTTTTATTAGACAAAATAGGAAAATAATTAAAATATATAGAGAGAGGGGCATTATAATAATTATATTTAAATATTTATAATAAAATTAAATTATTATTTTAAGTTATGTCGAATATTTTTCACCTTAAACTCAATTTCGATTCAATCTTATCTTTAAAAAATCAGACACGTCTGCCCAAACTGAATTTTTTTAAAAAAATGGACCTTATAAAATTGGGTCTTGTCGGAATCTATCAGGTACATATCAAATAGCCCTCCCTAAATGCAATATACGGATCACGTTTTTTATATATTGTCATTTTATAATTGTATATGACCAGTAATTTATAAATTTATTGATTTTCCAGACTCGCGATCTTTAAATTGAGAAGAAATTTTTTTTATTAAAAAGAGAAGTATTAAATAATAAAACATCTACTCCATTTAATACTTCTTTTTCGGCCACCTCAGCTGCCACTTCGACTCCACTTTGCGCCACACCGGTAAGCTCCTCTTCGCATCATTGTCACGTCCGCGCCACGCCAGCAGTCGCTTCACGAGGGATAGTCCCTTCCCTCTCTCCTTGCATCCGGCCAAAAAAAACCTCACTGGTCTCCACTTGGCTCGTACATTCAACAGCAACAATATAACAGATGTCGGACAACAAACCAATGAAGAATTTTTTATTTTTTTCTTTTAATCAATGTAACATTCGACTATAAAACCGAAATCAAACAGTAATGTAAATGGGGGAGTAAAAAAAGGTTTTTTTTAACATCAATACAAAAAATTCAGCCAAAGTATCCATTTTTCTTTTTTTTGTATTTCGAATATAAAAAAAATCAATAAAAGTTAGGGTTTACCTTGAGGGTTTGGTGTGCGGAATCTCGTTGCTGCTTCGTTCTTCTCCTCTGTTTAGATTTTCAAACTTATATTCAAAAAGATTTTTTAATCTTAGTTTGGTTTTCAAAAACAAGGTTTTTAGTTTGTTCTTTTTAGATCTAGAAGAGTTGGGATTTTATTCTGTAAATCGGAGCTCAATTTCAGTTTTGGTGAAAGAAAAAAAAAGAGAGTTTTGGGGGGTGTTTTAAGCTCGCTGGCCACCGCTAGTGGCGACGCACGGTGGCTAGGTAAAATAGATTCTGAAAAAAAAGAGATAGGGAGAGAGTTTTCAGAGATTTTAAACCTTTTTTTAAATCATCCAATCATATGTTTTTTATTTATTTTTAGTCTTAAATAGGCAAGCCGAGCGACGTCGTATTAGTGACCTTTCGACCCGCGCGGTGATCAGGATTCAGAGAAAGATTCGTACATTTTTTATAAAGGGGCTAATTACCTATCTGATCCTCTCATTTCTCTTCCTCATTCGAATCATTCACGGGTTAATACTAATTTTGGTCCTTCCCCTTTGTTTTACTTTTAAAATTTCAACCTTTTTTAGTTTTTTTTCTTTTTAATTTCGACCCCGAGTTATTTTTTTTCATTTTAGTCTCTCTTTTATATTATGTCTATTTATTATATATTATATATTTGTTATACTATATATTATATAGTATATAGTCTATATATGTTACATAGTATATTACATGATATATAGTATATATTATATGATATATGCGTATACATATATATAGTATATATATATTATTTATATATTATATAATATTTATTATGTGTATATATGGTATTTTATCTTATTATATATAGGGCTGGGCAAAACTCGACTCGACTCTAAAAAATTAAATTATTCGACTCAACTCGAGGAGAAAAAATTGACTTGTTTTGACTCGACTCGAAATTTCATAAACTCGACTCGAAAAATTTTTAAATAACGTTTGAGTTATGAAATGGAAACTCAAATAACTAGAAAATTTTATTAATTAGTTGATCAATTTTCATATTCGAGTCGACTTTTTTTAATTCTGCATGATATATTATGTATATCAATGTGAAAATGTGAAGAAATATATATGTATATTATATATGCATATAGAAAGTCGTTAAAATTTAAATCAATATGTGTACCCCTAAGTATATGCATATAGAAATATATATGAAGAAATATATGTGTAGAATTAAATTTGTACAGAAATTTGAAAACTCGACTCGATTCGGCTCAAATTTTATAAACTCGACTCGATTTGAAAAAAAATTCAAATAAAGTTTGAATCATAAAATACGACTTGCAAACTCGAATAACTCGAAATTTTTTAACTCGACTCGATCGAACGGCCAGCCTAATTATATATATGTTTATATGTCATGTGTTATATGTATTATATAGTATTATTTATAGTATATTATAATATAATATTTATTTACATATATTGTTTATTTTCTTGTTCGAATCAGCCTTGCGTTAACCTACAACGAGGATGGCCCATATTATTTATGACCCGTTTAATGTAGCCAACTAACATCTAACTTTTATTTTCTCGCATTTAATTTTTTCGCAATTCAAATTATCGCATTTAATTTTCGCTATTTATTTTACGCACCTTTATCTTTTGTTCTATCCGGGTTTTTTTTGAATATTTTGTCCGCTATTTAATTTTTCGCATTTATCTTTATTATTCTTTATTTACTTATTTGCAAATTTTGTGACCTACATTATTTTGACATTCATTTCACCCCTAATTTATTTGATCCCACAATATTAATTAATTAATTTAAACTGCAAAAAATAAAATGTTTATTAACTCAATTATTTTAATTTTAATCTTAACTTAATGAATATAAATTAAATAGTATTTAACTTAATTCTTATCGTTGAAGGCACCAAAAATAATACAAGATTTCTATTCGTCTTTGACGGCCTAATTAATTTCAACTCGAACGAAAAACGACGGGAACAGACGACTTCGCTGGGACATATTAAAGAGAGTCAAGCTTCTCGCCTACCACCAAGCTTGCTTTTATATTTTCGTGGAACCCAATTCCAGCTGGATTCAGTGCTGCTCCCATCACCCTCCATTCAAAGCCGACTTTTCAAGTCCCATTTTTTTCGGTATCCTTGTCTTTCTTTCCAGTAGTCCGATCCACCTTCGAAAACTCTGATGAGAATTCGTACCAGAAGGAGAAATTAAATTATCTAATTTCCGGCAGGAGTGAGAGTTCTTATATAGATGTAAAGGTTTCAACATAAATTTTGCTTCCCTTTTTTTTTTTTTTTTCTATCTTTCTACTGTTCATCTCTTGTTAACATTAGCTAAAAAGAATTATAATAATGGCAATGTTTTCAAATCTCTCACAAGAATATTTTTCAAACTTTTCATGATGATATTTCAAATGTCCTGCGAAGAGTTTTCAATTTTTTTTATAAACTCCGATCCCATCCTTTGAACTGTCAAGTTTAGTGGTGGAATTCGATGTCGAGGGACAATGGAAACCCAGGGGCAGTGATGATAACTCCAATGCCCGAGGAGGAGCAACCAGAATTCATCCGGGAGCGGCTACAGGAATTAAGATCAACTATGCTGGGAATCAAAAACAATCCGGTAGCGAGACGGGGAGCTGAAACACAAAGAGTTGCACCTAAAATACAAAGAGTTCCAATCAACCTATGGCATCGGAAAGAGGAGTTTCTGAAATATTTCGAACCGAGGATGGTTGCCTTGGGCCCTTTGCATCATGGTAACCTTCGATTCAGGCGGGGAGAGCAAACCAAGCTTATATTAACATCTCTCTTCCTATTGAAGAGCCGTATGAACGAGGAATCTGGATTCAGCAGGATTATGCGTGAGATAGATTATCTGAAGAAGTGTTATTATCAGGAAGACATACAAGGTTTTGACGACAATGCGTTAGCTTGGATGCTCTTCGTGGACGGTTGTGCAGTGTTATACGGCATATACTACATCATCCGACAAGTAGAACTGCCTTCGGATCTTAACATTCAAGGAGATGTAATGGTACTTTGTGTTTTTGATATCTGGTTACTAGAAAACCAACTTCCTTACCGAGTTCTCAAGATACTCATTGAATCAAGCTCGGATCCTCGACCTTGGGAAGAATCAATCCGAGATTTGATACATAAAGTGACTAAACCACCTTCTGAACGGAACTCAGAATTATACGAAGACTCCGGAGACTTCGCTCACCTTTTGGAGCGATTTCGGACTCAACTGCTGGTACGAAGAGGAACAGAGGAATCTAGCAGTAGCATGATCGGTCGGATGTTTTTGTGGTCGGGAAACATTGCTGAAGACAAGAAGACGGTTAATAGCGTCATGGACCTTAAAGAATCGGGAATTCAAGTGAGATCCAACAAGACAGACAACATTAAAGACATCAGCTTCCATTGCAAGCTCCCAGGGATCCTGAAGGTGCCACTCCTGGTTGTGAGTGAGATGAACGCTTGCACTACCATGAACTTGGTAGCTTTGGAAAGTTGCCCAGATTTCATCAATGATTCTTCTGTCAAGGCTTACATACGCTTCATTGCTTCTCTCATTCAAACACCACAAGATGTTAAGGAGTTGCGAGTTCGAGGCGTTCTTCAAAATTACTTTGGCAGCGACGAAGAAGTGGCTGATCTTTTCCGAAGTGGCAGGGACCTGATGCCGGACCTTGGGAATTACGATCATATCTTTAGGGACATCGAGAGGTACTGCAACTCGTGGTTCATAAGGATGTACTCCGATTATTTTGGTGCAAACTGGAGTTTGCTTGCTTTTCTGGTCGCCATCATTGGGCTTGTGCTCACTCTTCTTCAGACTTATTACACCATGAATCCAAAACCAAACAAGTAACCATATTGATGCCTATCATTGGGCTTTTCTAGCCGTCATTTCTGATTTTTTGTTTAAAGCCCCGAAAATGTCTGAACGGCTTTACTGATATATTTATTATGATATATGATAATGGGATTTCATGTTGATTTTGAAAAAGATTGTGTTTTCTACGTAATTTTTTACCAACTCACAAACGTACTGTATTTTTTTTATACAACCCAATCAAATCCCTTATATTGGAATAAACAACAACATTAAGCCTATAAAATCTTGTTTGTTACACTTGTTTCTTGAATATAGGAACAGTGGTAGCAAGACTCGTTGCACAACTTTATGCGTTGAAAACTTACCTGAGAAAATGTAGAGGAAGGGACTTTGGAAAACCTTCATCCCCAACAAGCGTACAAGACGGGAAGCTTTTGTTGTTGGAAATATAACTGAAAAATGAAACCGTTACCACTGACCGGATGAAATAAAGCAAATTAAAAGAGATTGAACTATTTGTTGTGTCGTGCTATGATCATCGTCTTAGAAGCAAATTCGTCCTAATTGGTATAATCGCCGAACTGGATGATGCCCCCGAGGTTAACACAACACCTTCAAAATTCGTACGCTCGAATTTTGAAGTTGGACAAAGTGGTATTGTCCTTCTCTTCTGGATAGCATGAAACACATGAAAGTGTTTTAGAGATACACAGAAAGTGAATCTGAAGCATTCTATTTATAGGCTGAAAGCTGGGGTAAAATCGACAAATCACTCAGTAATAATAATAAACAAATCAATTATATTTAAATATTTAGGGAGATAATTGAATCTGAAGCATTCTATTTATAGGCTGAAAGTTGAGGGTAAAATCGACAAATCACTCACAGAAAGTGAATCTGAAGCATTCTATTTTTATTAGACAAAATAAGGAGATAATTAATATATATATATAAAGAGAGGGGCATTGTAACAATTATATATTTAAATATTTAGAATAAAATCAATCTATTATTTTAGGTCGGGTCGGATATTTTTCAACTTAAACCCAAACTTAACATGACCTTATCATAAAAAAAATCAGACCTAAACTCAATCTAAACTCATTTTTTTTTAAAAAAAAATCCTACCTTATAAGATCGAGTCGGAACCTATGAGATACGAATCAAATGGCCCTCCCTAGATGCAATATATGAATCACGTTTTATATATTGTCATTGTATAATTGTATATGACTAGTAATTTACAAGTTTATTGATTTTCGAGACTCGCGATCTTCAAACTAAGAAGAAAAAAGTAACAGTTAATTTTTTATTAAAAAATATTAAATAAAATAAAATAAAATAATATGAACATCCAAACCACTTAAAGAGCAGAAATCATCCTTCACTATTATAATGTTAATATACTAGTTCACGATAATCGTGTAACAATCTATTTGTATAATGATATAATAAAGGAGAGAATTTGTTTTTTTAATTAAGGACTTAATTGATTTAAATTCAAAGGCGTTTTTAATCTTTTAAGTAAAATAAATTAAAAAAATTATTTAAAATTTTAAAAATGTTCAAGGACATATCATCTTGTCCATATCCAGGATAGTATTTCAAGAAAAAAAAAGATATCAAGCATATTCTAATTTATTGAATAAGCTTTTTCATGTATTTGGATAGGTCTCTAGAGAGTCATTTGAGCTTTGCCCATATCCGATCAAATATAAATTTCATTCCAACAAAAATGTCAACAAAATCAGATCAGAGTGTTTGATATTCCTACAAAGTCGGAGCCTTGAAACAGACGACTCTCACCTTTGGGCAAACGGTACAAGAATATCATCGACCATTACCGGACCGCATCTTCAACATTTACCTGGACCAAACTTGGGCAAAATCTTTCAAGTTCCGGAAAAAGAAAATAGTTGTTACGGTATCAAAACTTTTGCATGCTTCCAACGAGATTCAAGATTCATTTATCAAAGTACGCAATTGCTGTCGGAATGAGGAAATGTCTTCTGCTTTGACGGCCATGACAATCCCTGTTAGCTGGTAATTCTTTAGCTGCAAAAAGGTTCAACAGTTGGAAGATAATTACAGTATATTGACCAAAACACGAATAAGTTCAAAAAAAGAATGGTTAAGATGATGAACTATCGAATGAGATAGTCGTAATCTATGTGTGTTAGAATGCTTCTTAATCCTTTTGGGGAAATTCATCAATGAAAAGAAAAAATGATTCAGACAACTATGAGAAGAAGTTAGAAAAGGTTTCATTTTCGGAATTATAATTTCATGAGAAGAATTGTCATATTTGGGATCAAATGCATGACTTGGAACAAAATCAAAACCATTTTTAGATCTCAGAAACCAAAAGGATCGATGATAATAAGTTAGACGTTGAGTCCTACTAACCTCATGAGTGGCGACCTGCTGAGTTTGCAAAGGAAAAAGGAAGGACCACATGCTCAGCTGAAATGTGTTTTAAAAGGAAACCATTAAAACGTAAAAGCGAAAACAAGTAGACACATAAAACATTGTGCAGTACATGCCTCGATGAAACAAATACCTTATGCAAAATCTCTTCTTCTGGCTTAACATATATGAAAGCTTCATCTTTGTCGGTGTTTGAAGACCTTTTTGGATTTGAATTCTTGAGCTGTAAATTGCCTCCAAGTCAGGGAAAGAATAAACAAAATGCTCATGTAAAAAGTAAATCAGCAAAAGGAAGATCTTATACCTTGTAAATTTTGCTTACTACTAAGTAAAATTTGAAACGGAAGGAATTACACAACTCCTCCGTGGGCTTCAAAAAGTGAAACAAGAATATATAAGTTTACTACCGATGATAAGTGTTCTTTGTAGCTAAAGAATATACTTAAAATATTACTCAATGTCAAACCTCATCTTCCGTAGCCCATGAGATTTCATCAAACAATGCATCATAAAGATGCGGCAAGAGTTGAGGAGGAAGATTCACCACACGTTGAGAAACCAACAGACCCACATCCTGTGCCTTATCTCCCAGAAGTGATCTCAAGTTTCCAGTTTTATCTTTCTCCGGGCTTATGTTAAGAAGGAACTCCTTGAGCTCTGTAAAACATTTGTGATCCTAGACAACAACAATCACAACATTTTAGCTACCCCATTTGGTCTATAAGAGATACACGTGTTCACATCAGAAATAGAACCTCAACAGATACAATTTATCAAAGCACCCACAGTTTGATAAAGTATAAGAGATATTTAGGTAAGAATTAACCAGAAAAAAAAAAACTTGATTCCATCACCTAGCTGACTTCAGGTTTGGGGAACTCTATTTGTATAAGCCATTCGATAACAAGAAAGATTCTTTTCAAAAGTTCTGTATACTTATGTTACTTAGACTCAGGTGCGGGTGTCGGCAATAGTATGTCCAAGCTGGTAATGTTCACCCCCTGGAAAAAAAAAATCGGAGGGTCCTTGGAGGACCATATTCTCATATATGTGTTGAACACGAGTGTCGGACACTAGTACTTCAAGAAAAATAAGGAGTTGGACCAACATGGTTGTTTACTACCTAATCTATCACATTGTATAATATTAGTCATTTAACTTGGCAGATCATTCTCTCTATGAGTTTGACCTCAGATTCTACACATTCAAGTACAAGGAAACTATTTAATATATTCAATTTCCAAGGATGGAAAAACCAGAATGGCATAATTTAGCAGATCAACGGAGAGGATTACTTTTTAGTAAGTCAATTTCAAGTTAGGCCTTAGGGTAAGTCAAGTCAATTAATTTTGCTAACAAAAACAGTTCAACATATTAATCAAAAGCTGAAAGCCTAAATCCTAAAATTTCAGGGCCAAATTTAACAATAAGCAAGCTAACCACTGCATCTGCAACCATGTAAGAAGAAAAATATTAAGATCTAAAGAATAAGTTTCTTACCTTATATCTCCCCAAGTTAAGAGCAGTAATTATTGAAAAAACCCCATTATCTTCATCATCCTCTAATTTGACAACAGTCCCAACTGTGGTTTGTTCCAATATCAAGTCTACAAATCCGCTCAAATCCCATTGCTTTTCATCAAGGTAGGATTGCAGTAATGTTTTCACACCATGGAAATCATCTGGTTTTGGATCAAAGAAGGCAAAATCTGCTTGGACAACTCCCTTTCAAGGATAGAAGAAGAAAGAAAAGAGACAAATTAACTCAAACCCTCCTCACATATATCTCAGAATATAATCAATGTTACTGTGATAATGATCAAGTAATTACATGAAATTCTTCATCCTCCGATGACTCGGATTGTCTGTCTACCTTTTTTAACTTCTTAAATTGATCACCTACAGTTTAGGCCAGAAAATAATAAGAATTCAAGCTCCAAAATATCAATAGAAGTCAAGCAGATAACAGCAATACAAAGCAAATGCACATCACTTTAAACACATCAGAACCAAAATATATCAGCTATAAAACCTGCAGATTGCTGCATAGCATCACGCGTGTGATGTTTAACCATGTAAGCAGTGGCAATTCGAGCAACAGAACGAGCAAATGGTGAGAAAGTCAAAGGCCGAACGGATAACAACCTACGATGCCCGGTTGGTTGGCGAGGCATCTTCGGTTATCAGCTGAAAAATTAACATGGGTTAGTATTTTTTTTCAGGGATTCACACACCAAATCTGCAGGATGCTATCTTTTAAGACTAATTGCATGAACTAACAGAATTCATGGGTCCAGGTTAGTAGGGTTTTGTTAATAAGGTGCAGGATCAAAGACCCTAAATCCCTAACTAATAAAATTAACTTACTGTTTTATTACATATTTTTGTACAGAATTTTTTTAGAGTAAACAAATGCATTACCAAATGATCATTTACAGTATTTCTCTACTTAATTTTTAGTTAGCATAAAACGTTTTAGAGAAGAAAAAAAAAACTACAATTGAACATTAATACTCAAAAAATAATTAAACATTCAAACAGTACTAAGCTAAGTACTTGACTTTCACCATCTAAATACAGCTTAAGATCAGCTAAACGAAACTAAAATCGAATAAAAGATAAAAAAAGATTAGAATTTATACATACCTTGGCGAATGTGAGCACAGCTTGGGTTTTTTGAGCAGTTTTAAAATGGAAAAGAAAGACCGTAGCTTTCGTCTTCGTTGTTTGTTTTACTGTGCAGATTCCAGCGACGGCGCCGCCGCTGTAAAAAACGAAGGAATGGCGAGATACAGCTGACGAACGGCAGCAGCCTGTGACGAGAGTGATGGGTTTTAATTGGAGTTGGAAATTTGAGAGATTTTTAGGGTGTCCCCCCCCCCCTTTTTTTGTTTGGGTCATTTGGGCTTTTAGTTCTATCAAGGAGAATTTAGAGACTAAAGTAGATAACATATCATTACCTTCGGCACTAACAAACAACCGAACCGCTTCAAAACCGTCCAACTCCAAAATCAGCTTTTGAACACCGATGAACCAAGAACAAAGTAATCCCTCATACATGTCTCATAGCTCCGACTCTAATACCGAGCATATCTCTAATTATCTCGCAAATTCAAACAACCCACCAACGCCCATCCGCATCACGGGTCACACCACCTCAAGAAGTAATGCCAGTTGAACTCAAAAGTTATAATATATTCGTTTTTAGAAAAAGTATAATAAAAGTTGAACTCAACAAGTAGTTTCAACATAAAGAGGCGATATTCATTTTAAAAAAATCGAGTTCAATCATTTTGTAAAAATTCGAGTTTAATCATTTTGTCTATAAATTATAGAATAAGAGTCACTAAGATAATTTTTCTAACTTAATTTGAATAATTAATATGATTATATGTAAAAAAACATTTTTTGAATATTTTAATGATTATATGTAAAAAAACATTTTTTTGAATATTTTAATGATTATATGTAAGGATGAATGTAAAATTTTATGTTAGAGACGAACGTAAAATTTTAGAGGTGTACCTATAAAATTCTAGAGGTAAACTTATAAAATTTTAAAATGGCTAAAATAAATTTTTAATAAATAATAAATATAAAATTTCTAAAAATTTCGACCTCCCCTCACCATTTTCATTTCCAAAAATAACAATGCTATTTTTTCACTAAAATTATAATTCAAATATTCAATTAAGTTCATCATTGCTTGTGAATCGACGACATATAATATGAGATAACAAAACAAGGAAAAGAATAGACAGAACCATGCTGATGACATTGATTTCATAAGAAGTATGTTATTCTTTTAATATTTATTACTCCTAAATGAATTGATTAGAGATGTTACAATCATCACGCATCAGCAGCCTGAGCAACAACAAACTCCATATCAGCAACTTGCAATTCCACAAATGCCAGATCAGCCAAGAAAGAGTACACGTGTATCAAACACAATACATTGCACATGTATCAACACACAAGTTCTCAAAACATAAAACAACATAAACATGACAGCTATTATAGATTTTCTTCTTTTTATTACACTTCTTTCAGCTTGTAATTGTTGTTGACAAAGGTACGGGAACAGCTAGGGTTTTTGTATTCAAACGAAGACCCGAGGAACAGAATCGACAGGCTTGCAATCAACCTCCCTGAGTTTAGGTATAAGCCCTTTCCCACCACCATTCGCCAGTGGATGAATCCCATGAACCGGACCCCTCAACTCCACTCGCTTTGCCCTCTCTTTCTCAAACGAGACCCCGAATCGCTTCTCCACATCTGCATTGATTAAACTCACCCAAATCAAAACGACTTAAATTCCTGCTATAGATAAAATCCTCTAAACTAACTAGAACTCGATTCGGTTTGATTACCTTTGGCGAGTTCGTCGTAGAGCTGACCATCTCGAGTGAGAGCCATCATCAACTGGGGTAACCCGAGAGGGAGATTATCACCTTTGTCAACCTGCCAGAAATGGATGGTCTTACCGTAAGTCTTGCAAACCGTGTCGAGACCGTGTCGCTCGATCGGCCCGGGGACTCCGGGCAGAAACAGCACCCCGCTCTTCACCTCGTACTCGTGCGAATGCCAGAGCGGCTTCTCTTCGTCCGGTAACGTCAGGAACAGATTTTCCGATATCATGTACTCTAATCCGATCAGCTTCCCGTCGGCTCCGGGGCTGTCGTAGATCAGACATTGTCGCATCTCTTCGTTTAGATGCGCGCAGTAATGGTGCGACTCGACTTGACGGGTCATGTCGTAGCCATAGAAATGAAATCTACAACAAAAACAACCAACAGCTTGTGATTTTAACTTAAGAAAAGTGAAACAAAATAGGAGGGATTCGAATAAAATGTTGGTAGTTACGCGCAGAGATGTTGATGGATTGATTTAATGGGGCGGAAGCCTTGGATGGCGCCGGTGGCGGTCTCGACGAGGGAAGTGGCGGTTTGAGTCGGCTCGCCGGGAACTGTAAGGTGATTCGACATTATTTTCAGATTTGGCTTAGTGGTTTGGGATATTTGGATCAATGGGAGAGTTTTAGAAGAGTATAAAAGGGTGCGTTGCCGATTTTAAGCTGCCATGATCGGGAGCTTAAAGAGTGTTGCTTTTGCATGCAGAGTTACGCGTGGTAGGAGAATCAATAGACGTGGCGACGAACATCGCTTCTCTTGACAGCTATATATTTTAGTAAGGCTTTAGAAGGGAAAAAAATGAATTATTTTTTAAACCGCTATATGCCATACTTAACCACGTAGTTTCTAAACCGCTATTTACAGATAAAGCACTATCGCCGGAGTTCTATGTTGATTTGTTGTTGCTAGAAAACCAGCTTCCTTACAAAGTCCTCCAGATATTGATTGGCTCAACCATTAATCGTCACTTGTTGGAGTACGCGATCCATAAATTCATATGGGGAATGACGGCGAAAGTAATTGTAGGGGCACCCACAGAAGGCGCAAGCATCGGAGATGAGAGTCAACGCCATCACCTTCTGCAGATATTCCACACGCAATTACAGGCAGGAGGAGGAGAAAAAAGTAGCAAAAGCATCATTGGTCAGATGCTTTTGTGGAACGGAAGCATGGTCAGAGATAAGAAGATTGTAGCAGGTGCCAAGAATCTCCTAGATTCAGGAATTTCATTTAGAAGCACTGGGGGGAAGGATACCCTTCAAAACATTAGCTTCCATTGCGGATTCCCGTCGCTCCTGAAGATGCCAATCCTGCATGTGGATGACTCCACAGCTTACTTGTTCATGACCTTGTTAGCTCTAGAATTCTGTCCCGGTTTTACAAGTAGAACCGTCAGGTTTTTCTTAGGCTCCATTACTTATCTCATCCAAACACCACAGGATGTCAAGGAGCTGCGAATGATGGGCATGCTTAAAAATTACTTGAAAACTGATGAAGATGTGTTCCTTCTTTTCCGTGAAATGGCCACTGACCTGAGTCTGGGTTCTGGGATTCATATTCAAGTTAAAAACAACATCGATCGGTACTGCAACTCGTGGTTAGTAAGGATACATTCCAATTATTTGGGTGGAACCTGGAGTTTTATTACTTTTATGGGCGTCGTTGCTGGAGTTTATTGGCTTTTCTACAAACTTATTTCACCATCACATCACCCAACGGTTCATCAAACACTAATAATAGTACTAGGATTTAATCCAACTAGTTTTTCCAACCCATGTTTTTTAATGCTGTTATTTTAAAGTTGGTTTGTATTTTTTTTTCAATATTTGTGGTATGTAATATTATTTTTTTTTCAAAAATATGTATTTTAAATTTTTTACTTGACTCGGTGTGATGACATTAAATAATAAAAGTATCATGACAACGAGAAATTATATCACATGTCCTTCCAACCACATTATTTATAGTCCCAACCAATAAAAATTATCAATTTCATTAATTTTTTCGTGTCTTCTTTTTACCAAATAAAGTTTCTCTTAGTAAAAATTGTCTTTTAATTTAATTTATAATAAATATTAGTAAAAATTCACTTGATAAAAAGATGCATAGAAAACATTAATGAAATAGATGATTTATATTTGTTGAGAGGACAGATGACATAATAAGAATGACTCATGATATAATATCTTATATTATATTTTAGTTTCTTGTTTAAAAATGAGTAAATTAATTTCTGTACATTCCGACGTGAGTAAAATGATCCATCTATTAAATTTTTCATTTTTTCTATTAAGTGATGATGAAACATTTTTATATATTGTGTAAATGATATAGAAATAATTTATGAATAGGATAAAAAAATATATATGTATTTTTGTTTTATTTTTTTATGAGACAATGACTAGCGACGAATCAACAGAGATCTTTGGGACTGTGTCCCTATCTTTTTAACTTATTAAACTTCTAATTTTCAATTTATTTAAATTCTGACCTTTGCATTTAATGTTTAATTATACCTTGCTCCCTTTATATTAGTTCCTGTCTGGGTGTCAGACAGTGACTAATTTAAGGTACTAAAAGTCGTAAGATATTGTTAGCGTATAAGTCTATAGACAGACAATTAACCATATCTAATCACCTCATTAAAAGCTTTAAAAATAAGGGTAAATTGTAAATTTCATCACTCAACTTTAACCTCATTCATGTTTTGATTATCAAAGTTTAAAATTTTCAATTTAATCATTGAACTTTTAATTTAACAACATAATCTCATTACGTATTTAACAGCACGGTGACTAAAATATGAACAAAATCAAAATTTTAGTGTTTAAATTGATTTTTTTAATTTTAGTGATCATAATATGAGTTAAAAGAAAGTTGAGTGGTGAAATTTGTAATTTACCCTAAAGAATAAATACTAATAACGAAACTTTTTATCAGGTGGCATTATATATTTCCACGTAATCTCCTATATGTCCATTATATTTGTAACTTTTTTCTTTCTTATTACTTATCATGTGCAACACGTTCATGTAACTCTTCTCAATCACGCAACTTACTATTTAAAATAATCAAGTTTTAAATAAAAATATATGAATTATTAAAATTTATTATATATATATATTGTTTAACCACATGTATCTGACTTATTGGTTAAATAATTCGAATCAAATATTACAAAGGCCATTACAGAGAGATCTTCCCAGCTTAGTTTTTTTCCATTCAAAACATCATAATTTGAATCATATTTTACATTACTTTATTGTTAATGATACCCTTAAGTTTAGACGTTTTAATTTATTATTTTTAAAATTATAACATGATTACAAGATAATATTTTTTCTTTAATTTTAGTTCTTTAATAACGTGTGTATACCGTGCAAACAAGTTGTTCGGATAACCTCATATGTTTTCACTTAAATCACCTGATGGGTTCAATTTATTATCCTTTCAAACATTTTTTTTTTTTTTAAATGTCTCCATGACTCGATCAACCTTTTCGACGCATTGCATGTGCCGTTTGGTTATCAATTCTAACAGTGAAGGCAAAACGAAGAAATCTATGCAAAAGATCCTAAATAAATAGAAGAGGAGAGCAAGCAGTGTTCTAGAAATCAAAGAAGATAGCAAGTCAATACCCTCAAAAATCGAATAAAGAAATTTTTGTTGAACTTGGAGAAGAAAATATTTACCTTGAAAATAGAAAAATAACTGGAGAATAAATGAGACAACGATTGTGAAGGGAAAACTTAAGAAGAGATGCGGTAACGGCTGTGAAGGGAAAATGAACTGAAGAAGAGATGCGGCGCAGCTGTGAAGGGAAGAAAAAAGTAAAACTTCTCTCAAACCTAAATGTCATATCGAGGGTGTCTCTGTCGGGTCGGTGCTTTTGGACCCTAAACCCGACCCCGACTGTTTTTTTCAAAACATCCGTCTCGTCCCGTCTCAAAATTCAATTTTCAAAATAAAAATCCGTCCCGATCGGATTAGATTGGGTCGGGAACCGTTAAATCCGAACCAATATTAGATTTAAAATATTAGATTAAAAATATTAATCTTGTTTTTTTTCTTTCAGTATCAATAAATTAATAAAAATACATTTGAAAATTTTAAAACTTAAAAGTATATAATTCAAACATAAAAATATTAATCCGTCTCGTCTCAATTTTAGATTGGATCGGATTAGATTGGATCGGATTAAGATTAAAAATATTAATATTGTTTTTTTTCTTTCAGTATCAATAAATTAATAAAAATCTATTTGAAAATTTTAAAACTTAAAAGTATATAATTCAAACATAAAAATAATTTAGAGATTTAAATTTAATTTTAGGTGCTAATATTAATGAACTCAATATGGATCGAGTATTAATCTCTAAATTTTGTAGCATAACAAGAAAGCAGTAGGTATACAATAAAATTATAAGTCTTGTTTGATAATTAGTGGATAATTGATAGTGGATAAATGATTTCATTAGCTGATAGTTAGTATATGATGTATTTAGTTGATTTGACTAGTATATTGCATTAGCTGATTGTATAAAATTGTTTAGTAAAATTAACTGATAGCTGATAGTTGTTTGATTATTTGAATAAATAAAATGACATATAAAGACATGATTATGTCCAATACGTGTTTTAATAATTTATTATTTATTAATATTTAGTACATATTAATTAGATTATGAAAATTAATTTTTTAATATCATTCTTAAGCTTATACGAAGGATGTATACATTAATTTCTAATTTGTGAAATTATTTTTTCATATAATTTTAATAATAATTAAATTTAGATGTATACATTAATTTTGTATTTATGAAAATATATTTTAAATATAATTTTATTAATTATAAATTTAGACGTGTATATTAATTTTTTATTTATGAAATTATATTAAATTTGTATTTATGAAATTATCTTTTTAATTTTATTAGTTATTTAAATTTATGTTATTTTGAGAAATTTTTGTAATTGTCAAAGACAAAAGAGTCTTTACAATTCTTTTATTCAAACTTCTAACTCAAAAACTCCTTTAGGAGATTTGAAAAGTGTTGTCATAAAGTGATTTTGAAAAGTTGGTTGTAAGATTTTAATGTCTGACATTGTTGTTAAAAAATACTTTTGAAAAGATAAAATATCTATTTTAAACATGATATTATAAAGTAAAAATAAATGAACATAAATGATATTTAAATTCTACATCACAAAGTTTATTAACATTATTATATATAAAATAAATGAACCTAAATTATAATAAAAATATAAAAACCAGGATAATTCATTGGTAATTTTGTATATATAAATTTTAAATATTTCTAAATAGTTAATATAATTTTTTGGATTAAATATAAAAATTTAGCCTCTAAATTATGCATTTTATATTAATATAATCTAACTAAATATTAATTTAATATATGAATAATTATTATATTTAATAATGTTTTATAATATAAAAAATAGACTTAATTGTTAGAGTGTTCAAGCTATATCTTTTTTTTCCCAAATAGGTGGCCTGAGTATCTTTTGAGCTAAATAGGTGTATAACGTTTCATTATGTAATCCTTTGAAGGTTTTTTCGTCACATGCGTTAAATTTGTATTATTATCCAATTTAAACGTAACACGTGACCTATTTCTATAATTTTTATTTTAAAAAAAATCTTTAATTTTATATAAAAAAACCTTAAAATCTTTAATTTCTAAAAAAACCAATATCTAACCCAAAATTGCTAAACCCCTAAGTCATTTCCTCCGACCGTCGATTCAACCACCACCTGCCATCCATAAAGGGGGAAAATGATTCATTCGGTTCGATTCATTTCGGGTCTGGTTACATTCGGTTCAGTTCGGGTCTGGTTCGATTTTAGTTCAGGTCTATGGTATTTTGTTTCGAGTATCGGGCCGATACTTTGGTTTGGTTGATTTTTGATTCAGTTGACTTTCAGTTCGGTTGATTTTGGGTCAGTTATTTTAGGGTCGATTGATTTCGGGTTGGGTTAACAGGAGATCGATCGATTTTAGTCAGGTTTTCAGGCCGAGTTAGGTTTTTCACCATATATATGACTTTATATAGCTTGTATACTTAGTTTTAAAAGGCGAGAGGCACTCTAAGGCACAAAAGGTCCCTAGAGCCGAGGCATTAGGCAAAAGCGCTAGCCTTTTGTAGGTGAGGCGCGCTTTTTATCCTAAAAATTTATAAATCAACCCTATAACATATTTTGTATTTAAAACAATGATAATTATAGTATAGATGCTAAAAGATTAAAATATTTAAATTATATGTAAATTTCAAAACTATTAAAAATAAATATATTAAAATATTAATAAATTATATTATTTGAATATGTAATTTTAATATTTTATTTAAAAATATAAATATTTAAAAATAAATCTTATTTTATTATATTAATTTGCATTAATATTAATATTAACTTTTTGATCTAGAATCAGTATTTGGGTAACAAAATTCATAATAATAATAATAATAACAACAACAACAACAAAATCCTAATAAAATGATAATAAAGAAAAAAATCCTAATTTATTTTGAACAAAGAGCTAATTAATTTTTTCTTTCAATTTGATAATATATTAAGGAAAAGAATTTAAATAGTAGATTGACAGCCTTCCATCCAGCACAAAGTTCAAATATAAGAAAGTAAAATAAATTAAAATAGTAAACACACAGCACAAAGTTCAAAAATAGGAAAGTAAAATAAATTAAAAAATAAATAGTACAATAACCAAACGCAACTTTTTTTCTTCTTCAAAAGCCATCTGTTGTCCATTTTCTTCGACTCAACTTCTCTTGTTCTTCTTCTTCTTCTTCCGCCTCAGGCGAAAAGCCTCTGAGGCGCACGCCTCCCGTACCTCTCCCAGTCTCGGCCCTTGGAGGCATTTTTTTGCGCTTCTCAGCTCCTCGCGCCTCAGACGCACTTTTTACAACTAATGAGGTATATTTAGCTTTTTCGAGTGTTGTACGACAATTCACATCTCATATTTATTTATTTATTTATTTTAATATTTTTTAGTTCGAGTTGTCTTCGGTTTGGGTTGCTTTCAGTTCGGGTGAAATCAGTTTGATTCTATTCGATTCGGTTGCAAATCAGTTTGGGTCCATTCGATTCGGTTAAAAATCGTTCAGGTCTATTTTCGGTTCAATTAAAATTTGGTTTCGTTTTATTTCGGGCTTCGAATCAAATTCGGGTCATCGTGTTCGGGTCGACTTCGGGTCTCGGTTCGGGTAAATCATTTTATTTCTCGGGTCTCGTGTAACACCCTCGACCCGGATGTTACATTTAGGCCTCAAGCCCAAACCAAAACCATAAAATTTGCAAATAGATTTAGCCCAACAAGGTATCTCCAAAATATTTAGATCCAAAAGTTGAAAACATTGATAAACAATTTAAAACGTTACAAATGAGCTCCACTTTAATTTAAAACATTTAAACAATTAACTTGAGTAATACAATTTCAAAAGTAAGAATTACAGACTTGACCACATAAGGTCTTATGAATACATAACCCACAGACACACAAGTAACGTACTCTAAAGATCACCATATGCTAGAATCCGTACCAATAGTACTACTCGATCCCACGATCCAATGATCAACATACGCACATAAACAACGATTATGAGCACTAAACTTACAAAGCTCAGTGGTACACATCTATTCTATTATACTTTATGTTAATCATAAACATAAGCATGCAAGCTAGTACGAGCAATAAGGATAGACAAATAAATATATGGCGCTAACACTAGTCGTTTAAACACATGCTTTCGTCAAAGTAACACATCAAACATAGCATAGAAGGCCCAACCATACTCGGGATCCCACCAGATCATCAAAGCAAAACACACAATGTCATCATCACAAACCTGGAGTGAGGCTCGATGTCACACTGCCTTGGGAACGTACACTCTAAGTAAGGCACAATGTCACACATCTTTGAGAACGCACATTCTCTCTCTAGGTGAGGCTTGGTGTCACACAACGTCGAGAACGTACACCCATACTCGGCATCTCTCATCGAGTATCATCAGATGATGCCCAGTGTCATACAGCTCCGAGAATGTACATTCAACATATTTAACTATGGTGTTGTAACATTCTTTCTTTGGGTATTCGGATCCCACCAAACAAAGTGACCCAACCACACAAGTGCCCTTACTTGATACGTAACCACACACGATCCACCGAGGATCTAGATGGTTGCTATTACAAACAAGTCACTCAACATTTACCGAGTTATTACTCATTATGCTCATATATAATTAATCTCATTCATTGGCTCCATTAATCCATGTTATCGCATTTATTCAAGGCGTAATTTAATTATTAATATTCACAACATTCTCATTCTTAATTTCCATCTATAGATTATTTATAGTATCGGGTACCGGTACTCGTACATGAATATCGATATGGTACCATCAGGTATCGGTACTCACACGCGTACCGATATTGAAACCACTCACTAAAAATTTTTAATTTCCACAAGTATCGATATGGGTCGACCTATACCGATACTGCCCCAATCGCGTACCGGTACGGCTCAAGCTCGTACCGATACCCTATTTACGGGTTCACACTATTTCCTTAAATTACGATTTTACAATACTTTATTCGATCCTCTAAAGCTTATGAAAGTCATTAGGGTTTGTTTACTAACACATATAATCAATTGATATTAATTACCGGCTTCATGATCATTTATTCTAATATTACCAATTATCAGTCTATTTAGAATAACTTCCATCGAACATGCCAATTCATATTCCAAACACTCAAGCAATACAATATGTAAATCAACCAATCAAATAATTATACAAATATTCAAACGAATCTACACGGTCTCTGAAGCTCATAGTAGTCTCAAATATTCTCAAGTTCATCAAACATCTCAATATTTACCAAGTTTCGTAATATCGGTCTCAACACATGTTTATTCATCGTCTACCTATTTTACAAATACTTACACACAAAACAATCCTATTTATGATGCTCATGAAGCAATAGGAGTTTGAGGTGTACTAACCTTAACCTGACGCAATAAATCCTCATACAAGCTCCTCTAAACATTTATTTAATTATAATATTCGAGTCCACCAAAATCTCGGATAAAACAAATACGACTACATAAGCTATTTCACATTATCGGACTACTTTAGGGGATAAAACGCGTAAAAACAACTTACCAAGTTCAAATTTGGTGAAACGGACTGCGCCAACAGACTCAGAACGTCAAGAAATCCCCGAGTAAGGTCCCCTAAAAAGTCAATGCCCGTCAATAGTCAATGTCGGTCAACGACGGCGACGGCATAGTCACGACGGCTGGTGGCTGGTTCAACTCGGCTTGTTGGACCAGCTCGGCTTACGGCTTGGGTCAACTCGGCTTGGCCCAACCGGCTGGGTTATACAGCCCAGCTCTGCCAAACGTTGCCCACGAAAGGCGATGGCGCCTGATGGCGCGTGTGGCGGTTCCTTACGGTGGATGACGATAAAATTTTATCGATCGACTGTCCTCGAACTAGTGATTCCATTGATGGCCTCCGTTTTTCATTTTTGTGCATTATAACCCCTCAACTCAACAACTCAAAGTTTTCTCTCTCACCTCTTCCGACAGTGACTCCGATGATGACGATGTTTAGGAATAGACGTTCGATCGAGTCAATTCGATTTAAAAATTTCAAGTTATTCAAGTTTGCAAGTCCTATTTTACGATTCAAACTTTATTTGAATTTTTTTCGAATCGAGTTTATAAAATTCGAGTAATCGAGTCAAGTTTTTGAGTTTCTATACAAATTTAATTGTACACATATATTTATTGATATATATTTCTATGTGCATATACTTAGGGGTGCACATATATATATTTCTATATACATATACTTAGGGATGGGCGACGTACATATTGATTCAAATTTTAACGACTTTCTATATGCATATATATATATATTTCTTCATATTCTCACATGCGATATACATAATATATCATGCAGAATTAAAAAAAGTCAACTCGAATACGAAAACTGATCAAATAATTACTAAAATTTTCGAGTTATTCGAATTTCCATTTCATAACTCAAACTTTATTTGAAATTTTTTCGAGTTGAATCTAGTTTATGAAATTTCGAGTCGAGTCAAAATGAGTCATTTTTTTGCCTCGAGTAGAATAATTCGGTTTTTTTAGTCCAGTCAAGTTTTGCCCAACCCTAACTGTGTTGGTATCGATAAACTCGTCTCGATGAGATGAACATAATGACGATAGGGGTATTGACAACATACAACCCGATCTTCGTAGATTAAATATTGAAACTCTCCCATTTACTTTCTCTCATTTCTTCTTCTCTTTCCTACTATCCACTTTTTCCTTTCCCTTTTTTTTTCTCCTCTCTCCTAATAATATATGTTCCTCTCTTTTTCCGCCAACAACCATATTTAAAATTCAATCACTCTTCTCCAAAATAATGGGCCCAACATAAAATCCCTTAACTTAGTCTTCCAAGATAAAGCCCCATAATCCGAGTCCGAGACCCGATTCACTAATCTGAGAATTGAGTCGTTACATCTCAGGTCAAGTTTATCAGGTCTAGTCATATGTTCCTTCGCCGACCTTCATAACCGATAACACAAATTTACGTCGTCACAAATCAACAAATAGGCGACCAAATGAACCACAAATGTCGAACTTGAAATCTTCAATAAGAGATGAACGGAGAACAACGAACTAGGCCTTTGCGACTCGTATGCTACGATAAATAGACCTTACTGTTGCGGCGATGTCATGATGTTTAACGACAGTAAAAGGAGATTTAAGAATTTAATGGTTGTTTTGAAAAATATTAAAGTTTTGAATTCTTTTTAAAAGTTAATAATTTTTTATTTTTAAGTAAAAATTAAATAAAAATTAAGAAATTGATCACACGTCACATTAATTGGATGACAATTCTTTTATTAATTGTTGACAATTTTTTTTAAATGGTTAAAGAATGAAACAATATACTTCTATTTGGTCCAAAAAGAACAGTTCAAACTTCTATCTAAAAATATATAGTATATTTTATAATAAAAAATATATAGTAATTTAAATACTTTTATGATGATTAAAAAATAAAAATAATAACATATACTATAAAAGATCCACACGAGACACTAAAAATATATAATTTATAATTTTTCAAAGAAATAGATAAATACGAATAAAAATAAATTGGCTAAACTATAAAATAAGTGCTCAAACTATGTCTCTTTTTTATAATAAGTGACTAAAGTATTTTTTGTTTGAAATAGGTGCCTAAACTTTTATTTTGGCTAAAATAGGTGCCTAAACTATTTTTTGGCTGAAATAGGTGCTTAAACTTTTATTTTTGGCTTGTTTTAAAGTCAGTTTTGGTACCTTACTTTAGCACCTATTTTAGCCAAAAAATACTTTAAGTATTTATTTCAGCAAAAAATAAACTTTAAGCACCTATTTCAGCTAAAAAATACTTTAGGCACCTATTATAAAAAAGAGGCATAGTTTAAGTACTTATTTTATAGTTAAGCCAAATAAATTTACTCAAAAATATCTCTTTCTTTCTTCTTTCCCGGAAATGGCCACTCATTTTCACGTATTAAATATCAAATTACCACTCCAATTCCAGTCAAATTCAATACCCCATGAAAAAGGGTAAAAAGAAAACCTGCTTTTCAACTCTCCAGAACGTGTCTTCTTCATTCTTCATTCTTCATCAACCCAGGTAATACACTCTGTCCTTTCTTTACGCATATACATCCACCCATATATATATATATATGATACAAGTATAAACTAGCCTACAGTCATTAAACCTGACGTCTAATCTACTAATACCATTTCTTTCTCAAAAAAAGCAAATCAACCCAAAGCTCCATTTCTGCAGCCGTTGCTGTTTCCGGTGCTGATTTAGGCTCTGAGCTAGGGATTTAGAGAATTAGAGGAGAAAAAAAGGGTATGGGTATGGAGGAAAGTGAGAAACCAATAGAGGTACGAGCTATTGAAGCTTTGGGGAAAGGGTTTGATATAAGTGGAGATTTCAGGTTGAAATATGCTAAAGGAACGAGATTGGTTATGCTTGATGAAACCAGTAAAAGAGACATTGTATTTTCAGGTGCTTTTGCCGTTAGAGATGTTCCTCAAGATACTCGTATCGATAAAGGAGATCGTATTCGTTTCAAATCTGATGTTCATGAATTCAATCAGGTCTGTTTTTCTTCTTTTTGTTCTTTATTCCCCCCCCCCTCTTTTGTTTAATTGATGAACTCTATTGGGATTTTCTTATGTTAAAAGTATAATTCAGAAAAAAATGAAACTTTGATTTGTACCAGTTTTCTGATTTACCCATGGATTAGTTTTTGTTTATGTTCTTTCATATGGTTCATTTTGACAGGGGAGAAGCTAGGTGGTAAAATGGTAAAATTGGATTCTTCCCCCTAGAATGAGAAAATTATGCTTTACTCCTTTATATGTTAATACAGTGGTAAAATTGCATTTTGATCCTTTAAAATCTTATAATTCAATTTCGGCCCCGTTCTGACCAGTCCGAGAAATGAACCAATGTTGCTGAGACTTGTGGGATTGAAAAAAGTTAAAAAATTGACTAAGGGTGCTAATAATTAATGCTAGTGTGGTTAGCAAGGTGCTATCTTTGGAAATATTTTCCATTGAATTTAAAATATGTATAATTAGCCATTCGAGCTCAGCATGAAGTTTGCAGGTTTGACAGAACTTGATTGAATACAATGTCTTTTTCTATGTAAATAGTGGTTGAACGTTGAACTTGGAAGTTAAATATGAAAGAGAAGTATATATTTTTAAAAATAGCGTCATGCCTTCTGTTTCATTTCATAAGCATTAACTTTTTGGTGAATGAGCCTTGAAAATTGTGCGATGAAACTTGTTCATTCAACTCTTTTGACTAGTGGCATCTCTTATTATGCAACTTCATAGTTTAGAGTTGAAAAAAAAACTAGATTACGTGCATACTTGGATTTGTATTTAATGATATTTGTTTAAGTTGGAAAGGAAATTTGGGTTGTATTTGCCTGAGTTGAAGAACAAAAGGGCTTGGTTTAATGTGAAAATTGTCGACGATTATGCACTCTGTTAAATACTGTACTGATTAAGATCCTTATATCGGTTTGAATAATTTTATTTGATGCTGTATCGATGTTATACCTTATATCTGCTTCCAAATCTTACTTCTCTTGCAGATGTCTGAGTTACTTAATCAGAAGTCTTCGATTCAAGGAAAAGTTCCTTCTGGCTACCTCAACTCTATTTTCGGGTTGAGAGGAGATTGGCTTCATGATGCCGAAGATACCAAAAATCTTGCTTTTGATGGTTACTTTATTTCATTATATCATTTACACCTCACAGCGTCGCCTCTTGTACTACATGACAGAGTTAAGAAATCTGTTCCACCGCATTGGGATCCAGCGGCATTGTCTACGTAGGTTTTTGATATATTATTTGTGCTATTTTGTAGCATTATGATCATTATATCAATTAAAGGTCATTTGGATTATTTTGGTTAGCATATCACTTTCCAATGAATAAAAGGGGGTTGGTCGAGTGGGGAATCCTAATAAATACACATACACACATATACATAGAATTGCCTGCTAACTTATATCGGTGATGCATCTGAACTTTCAAATTCAGATGCTGGGGAAAACAATAATCATTTTGGTTACTTGGCATATATTGATATCACTATTATTAGTTTCATGCATTACATAACTAATATATTGTATTAGGCAGGTTCATACAGACATATGGGACACACATAATAGTTGGCATTGCTATCGGAGGTCAAGATTTAATATGTGTGAGACAGAACTATTCCTCTGCAATTCCTCCTCCTGAGCTCAGAGGGTATTTGGAGGATCTCGGAGACGTTATGTTTTCTGATGGGAAAAGCTCTTCATTATTACAGAGAAAAACGGGAGACGGCAAACAAAAAGTATTAGCAATTCATCAATATTTAAAGGCTTTTGATTTCGGTAAACACCAATATTGTTTCTAAATTCCATTCGTTTATGTAGGTGCCCGAGGTCTTTAACCGCATCTTACAGTCAAACACCTTGCAGCTGACCAGCATTGCAGAAACATCAAGCAAAGATGCAAGTGTTGAACTCAAGTGTTATGTGATCCTCTTTTTCTTAACAATTTTCTGAATCCATGAATTAACCTTTTTTTCTGTTTTCAACTTGAATAGGGACTCACTATAAATTGTTCAAAAAGAGGAGGAAATGTATTCTTGCAGGGTCATTCCAACTGGCTCCAGACTGTACTTGCTAAACCGGAGGGAATTTCGTTCAAGTTTGTACCGATAACTTCTCTTCTGACTGGGACTCCGGGAAGTGGGTATCTCAGTCATGCAATCAACTTGTATCTTCGTTGTAAGTGTTATACTGCCGAATTAATGAGATAACTTCAGTTCCGACTTCTGTGCTTGCTTCAAATATGATCTTGAAGATGATTGGAATCCTTCTCTAGTAAAAAAATTATAACTAAATATTTTGGCTAGTGTGGCAGTTTGGTGGTGAGACTAGGAAATGTTTATAGGCTTTTGGTTGGAAAGAATAAAAAACGAGAGAAAAAAATAAGGGATTTATTTAAACTTAAGTTACGGGAAGACATAATTATGTGTTATAATATGAATAATTTGTTTGACTACTTTCTCTTCATCTGGTTTCTATTTTGTGATTTTGAGGTTTGAGGTATGTTTGGTCTGTGGGAAGTGCTTCAAGATCTGAGATTCTATTTTATTGTTGAGGCAAATTCTCTTTCCAACTGGATTTTAATCTGTTCCCTTTTATCAAATCATTGGCGCAATCGAAAACACATGAAAACTAGAGGGATAGATTTTCCCTCTCCTTTGTTCCTACAGGAAGAAATGTCTCCTATCCTGTTGTCTTAAACTGAATCTGCCGTGTCCATTCCAAGTTGAGAAATTTAGCTGAAAAACATGAATGTTTTTAACATTTACGTGATTGCAGAAAATAAAATCTGTAGGGATTTTTTTATTTCTTTAAAAGAATCCAAGCTGAGAGAACTCAAAAACATTTGGCCTAAGTACTGGCTGTTAGAGGACTTTAGCCTTAGAAATCATTTAAATCTTGTTTATTTTTATAGTTTTTTTTTTGTGATAGCAGAGCTCTTTAATTTGTTGAATCTGTGTGCAGACAAGCCTGCCCCGGAAGATTTACGATATTTCTTGAAGTTTCAAGTTCCACGACAGTGGGCCCCTATGTTCTGTGAGCTGCCTCTGAGGCATCATAGGAAAAAAGGTTCTTGCCCTTCCCTGCTATTCGCTTTCATGGGTCCTAAGATACAAGTCAGCTCTACTCAGGTACTCAAACAACACACGAAGCTTTATTTTACGGTAGTCGGCTTATTCGTTCCTTTTTTGATCATCGTATTGGCTTGTGTAATTTCTATGTTCTCATTGTAAGCAATGAGCAAGATAATTTAAATCTTCTAATAGACATCACATGAACCTAACTTAACATGCTAGCATGGAGAATCCTGAAAGTAGGATTAATATTATTGCACGTATTTTGCTTGAAATCTGTACACGAGTATGGCAACTATTACTTGTACATTTACACTACTAATTTACTTGGACTCACGTGTGAATGTTGGGTGCAAATACGTGTTAGACACGGAATATGAAGGGAAAGTCTTTTAAATATGAACTTCTCATGAAATTTGTAAGAGGTGGTTAATATATTTGTCTATAGTTTTACCTTTATAGTCTGTGTGTATATGTATACATATACATCTATGTATAGATATGGATATTTGTGAAATTTGTAAATATAGGGTTAAATTTCTTGACCACTAAGAGTTGCTATCAGGTTTTATTCGATATTTACTTCTCTAGATAGAATTCACAATTTGCAGCCATATCTTAGTCATATTCTGTAAATTTTCAGGTTTCAAGTGATCTAAAACCCGTAGTTGGCCTCCGACTATACTTAGAAGGAAAGAAATGCAACCGTTTGGCATTGCATGTGCAGCATCTCTCTAGCCTTCCAAATATAATGGTGGTACCATCAGGCCGGCCGTGCCAATGGCGAGGTTCAGGCGACTTTAAATCGACCGACCAATTTTTAGAGCCGGTCCGGTGGAAGAGATTCTCAAATGTCTGCACATCTGTTGTTAAACATGACCCTAAATGGATTCAAGACATCTCCAATGGTGTTTTTATCGTAACGGGTGCACAGCTCCTCAGCAAAGGGAGGTGGCCAAAGACAGTTTTGCATCTTCGTCTGCTTTACACGCATATACCGAACTGCACAATCCGGAAGACCGAGTGGGCTGCTGCTCCGGAAACTTCTCGTAAGGCCAGTTTCCTTGCAAATCTTAGCACAACTTTCACGTTCACTCAACGGACAGTCCCCGGACAACAAAAACCGGCTCCAACCACATTTAATTCGGGTGTGTTTCCCGATGGCCCACAGGCACCGATTCGTGCCAAAAAGTTGCTAAAATATGTAGATGTGTCGGAGGTCATCCGCGGCCCGCACGATGCTCCGGGACATTGGCTGGTAACGGCAGCCAAGCTAGTGAATGAAGGTGGTAAGATTAGTTTGCAAGTGAAGTTTGCATTGTTGGATTATCCATGACATTCTGGACTTAATTTCAGCTTCTTATATATATATATATACACACACAAGGAAAACAAGATGTTACAGTATGTTACTTGGGGATTGTCTTCGGGTTTTCGGCTGACCCAACCCAAAAATTTAAAGCATGCACTTGAACTTGATCCGATTTGAATTTTAGAGTAAAAATTTGTCTTTAACCTGATACGATATAACTAAAAAAATATTTTTTTCCTATATGTATTTGGTAAAATAGGGAGTTAATTAAAATATATGAAGAGAGGGTATTATAATAATTATTCTATTTTTATTCGATAAAATATGAATATTATTGAAAGAAAGAGATTTTATAGCAATTATTTTTAAATATTTAAAATAAAATTATGTTATTATCTCGGGTTACATATTTTCACTCTAAACTTGAACTTAATCTGACTTCGTCCTAAAAAAAACATGATCCAACCCAACGTGAATCCAAATTAAAAAAACGATCATATAAGATTGGGTAGAAATCCATCAATTCCAGTTAAAATGGACATCCTAATGTTACTTGCGTCCACCACTAGCGCCCTTAAGATGGCTTCACTCATCCCATCAGCAAAAACAAACAAATGGCCACCACCGGTGATCTCATTGTACTTGATCCATGGAAGCCTTTTGGCAATGTAGCGTTGAAGGATAACCCGCACCAACTGATCTTCGTCCCCCATCCAAATGTGAACACTGCCTTTGTTGTCCGGAAAAGGGTTGTCGAGATCGAGGGGATTGAATCCCCAATTTCCGAAGACGACGTTCATTTCACGATGTAAGGACTTGGATACTCCTTGCTGAGTTACCACTCCCTGCACGGAGAACAATACATTAAGTGGTAAAATTCTTGTTCATTTTTCGATCAAGCAATTGCTCTATAAAGAAACAGACCACAAATGATCATAAGAGCGACTTAAGTCCGGAGTTCATCGACGAAAGCTACCTTGCAATTCCGTTTATAAGCAATTCTAGGTTGCATTTGGACATCATGTGGGGAGAAAACTTCAGGCCTACCAGAAAAAACAGCAGATGCAGGAAAAAGCTTTTGAGTGTTCCAAGCTTCTTCCGATAAGTTCGCCGGCAAGCCAGGCCACCAATAGTTGACAACAGGTGCCATCATTGTTGTTCCCGCTAGCCTAAAAAACGATCGTCACAAGTCGAATTTGGGAAAATCGAAACAAATACAAAACACCGGCACCACAACCTACGCACCAGACGACAGGGACACCATAATGTCGAGTAGACTCGAACTAGCTAGTATCAAAAACACACCTCAACTCTATCAGTGTAAGCATTCATGTTGATTTTACCTATGAGGTATATACTTGAGGCAGCTCCAAACAGCAAGACCTCCCATAGAATATCCAACCACATAAAATTTGGGTCCAAGTCCCAACTGATCAGCAAGCTCTTCTATATCAAGTGCCAAGCTCTTCGGTGTTCGATTCGGATGAGGATCGCTTTCTCCGCACCCCGGTCTATCAAAGGACACACTGTATATCCCTAGCTCCTCAACAACTTCCTGGAAACAAACAGATCGAATCAAACAAACGAAACATCGAAGTAGCGGTACCGGAGACGAGTGTGTGACAAGGACTTCATCATGTCTGCAACTAGTAAGACCATGAACAAAGATGAGCTTATGTTTTGCCAGTTCTTTCGACACACCATGTTCTTTGTAGGCCAAATGCCTTCCATCCCTCGGTTTTATCCTATTTGCTGCAATGGGAGGGCCATTTGGAGTTCCACAGATTTTGGGAGGTGAAGGCAAAATGCCCATGCCACCAAACCAATTAACAACACCAGTGTAATCTCCTTGTACATCCCTGTAATATATATATGATGAAATTGGTACAGTATAACATAAAGAGGAAAACCATAAATGATTTGCTCAAAGATTCATGAAATTGCAGAAAAATTAAATGTTGGAATCATTTTGTACCTTTGGCAGCTTAGCTGAAATCAACCCTGTTGTTATGCAAGAAGCCAAGGAGCCAGAAGGGTTTAGAAAAAGAGTTAAAAGACTGATGAAGAAGATAGGGGAAAAAAAAACCCAGCCACATGTTCATCTATTAAAAATGCTAAAAATATGAAATAGTATTAGTATAATTTTTCTAAAACATTTTAAAATTATAAAATAGTATCACATCGGACATGTTGACAACATATTTATTGTATTGAACATTATAAAATTACATGTACTACATTGAATATTTTGAAATATAGGTATTTTATTCGACATTTTATCAAAATATAAGTACTATATTAATAAATTTTTGGTTAAGGAAAACATGCTATATTAAATATTTAGAATGTATAAGTATCACATGAATATTTGTTCGTTCTAACAAAAAAATACTAAAACTGTTAAGTTTAGATACTATATTTAAATTTTTTTTATCAAATTAATTCATAAAATTACAAATGCCACGTTTTGGAACTCTCATATCATATTTGACATAGACATATATTAAATTATTTAAAGGGTAATTATTTCATATACAAACGCTTGTGGATGAGTTTAGGAATTTTGTTTAGGGTCTAGTTTAGAGATTTTATTGGATGAGTTTTAGATTTAGAGGGTGTGGTTAGAATTTAGGATTAAGGGTTAACATTTATTGTTTATAGGTTAAAACCTAAATCCCTAACCATATTATCCTAAAAACTAAACCCTAACCTCTAAACCTTAAACTCTAACAAAAATCCCTAAATTCTAAATCTATGTACTTAAACCCTAAGTTGAAATCCTAAACCCTAAAACTAATGTGCTTGTTAAAATTTTTCGTTTCAACCGCCAGTGCATGTAACATTTTTTCTTATTTAAAATAAAAATATCGTATTTGTAGAAAGTAAAATTCAGATACCGGATAATAAGTTAAATATGTGGAAAACATAGTAACGTCAAGTACTTGATAAAAAAAGTTGTCGACCGCCGGATCTAATTTTATTTTTTTTAGTTTTTTAATAAAATAATTTTGTTTTTGTGACACGATTTTTCTGCCTTTATGACACGTTTATCTCTGTCTATTGGCATGTTTATCTATGTTTTTTGGCATGTTTTCTTCTACTCCTTTGGTCGTTTTGGACGTTCTTTATTTTATGTTTTTATCAGGGTTGGATTTGAGACGTCACGACTGATCAAGATGACACTTATTTGTAATCTTTCTGATCTTTCCTGCTTTGGATCTTGGATTTAAATTTGGATACGCGGTTTGCGTTTGTGAAGAGTTTTTCACGGTGCTAAGCTCTGATTTGCGTTTTCTCGGTGGTCTATCAATAGCTTCATCTCTTTTTGTGGTTTGTTTTGCCGATGCAGTCAGGTTTCGTATCTATTTTTCGATCGAATATTTGGATGGGTTATAACCTTTTCATGTATGATATAAAGTGTCTAGTTTTAGGAGAATGTTCAAATTATGTATTTAGTTTACAATGATAGTTTGTAAACTCTTATTATAATTTTGGATATTTTCTCGTTAATAAAATTAATTACTTCTTTTCAAAAAAAAAATTATCGTTCTTATAGTTCTATCCAAGTCTAACACGACAATATTAATCTCTACTTAAACTATTATAAAAAAAATCAAGATACACATGTGATTGATAAAAATAATAATAAAGTTAAATAATGACAGATGTGTTCATTACTTGCCTGTCATTATCAACCCACGATGAGAATAATTTATCTTGTATTAAGAATGAAGTTAAAAATAAGTTACTTATTTTAGAAATTAAAAGTTGTTTTATCTTGTATTAATTTTATTTTTTATATTTCTCAAGGTATTTATTAGAACAAACTCGGTGATGAATAATTTGTGTCTTGTTAATTTATATAAAATAAACATTAATCATAAGTTTTAAAATTATTTCATATCCACGATGAGAAATGAATTCTCGACTATATTAATTTTATTATGATTTTAGATCCTTAATTACAGGGAAAAGGATATGAAGACTCCATAATTGGACAAATTTGTAGACAAAAAATGAGACAGTAACATCAAATTGAAGATACAAGGAAATTGTAAGAAAAATAAACTCAAAATTACAAACACTTTGATGAAATCAAAACCAAAAAATATATTGAAAAAAATAATCAGTTGTTTCAAGGACTTGATGGCCACTTCTTCTGGATTTCAAAGTGGTAATTCATATCCAAATAAGCTTTGCCGTCATCATCTACAAGCTGCATCAACAATTTTTTAATAATATAAATAAAAATTAATGTTATATTATTAGTTTAATAATAATAATAATAATAATAATTACCTTGGTTCTTGCCGAGTATGAGCCTCTAGCAAAGAAGCCAGAAGGGGTAGTTTCTTCTTCCAATTCATAAGTGTAAGGTTCCTTTTGAGGACTGAATGTTCCCAACATCACTTTTGTGGTGTCCACTGCCATACCATTTCATAGATAACCCAAATTAGATGAGAACTCAAACTTACGTCTAATTTTAAAGATTTAAATTGCGGTCACGGATGTGTATTGTTTCATGCTAGGAGTAAGCCTAATAAATCGTGCATCCTAACACACGAAAACTTGAGTCAAATTTAAATTGTGGTCACGAATGTGTATTGTCGCAGGTTAGAAGTGAGCCTAATAAACCGTGCGGCCTAAGACACGCAAACTTGAGTCAGATATCTAAATCGACTTGAAAAACGAGACGGTGAAGATAAAAAACCCTTGAAGACAAAAGACACAACAATGGTATGCTCATGAGTTCAGTAATTTTTTTGGATATAATATATACGAGAGTATCAAAATATACTCATATTTGTATCTAATACGTATTTAAATATAAATATTGATTCTTCAAATATATTCGTATACGATACTCACCTCTAACACCGGACTTCCAGACAGTGTTGGTGTACTTAAGACCGGAGACAACGTTGTCGGAGACCGTGAAGGAGAATTTGAGGCGATATCGGCTTCCTTCCCTTAGTACAAAAAGGCTGCTCTTTGGCATTGAAGCAAATGGAATAGGCAAAACAATATCTGGTCGGTCCCGACATATGATTGAGAGGCTTTCTATCTTTACTTCTGGCTCCTTAATCTCTGCTTTCATCGCATGAATATTGTTAATTCCCTTTTAAAAAAAAAAAAAAACTTAAATATATGATTTATGTTATTTGTATCTGCGTGAATGTTAGATATGAATGTATATTTTATTCGAATATTAATATTAATTTCTAATGAAAAAAACACTGTATTTATATTAAATGCATATTCATATCCTTACCTCCTACTGCAGACATATCAACACTTCCAAGAAGCTGCTCCTTCCATCTCCTCAGACTTTCGTCGTCCTTGAAAAATCAAGAAACAGAAAAAAAGACAGTTCTTTAGCTTCATTCAAATACATACACACACTGAAGTAGCTTGGGATGGGCACATGTCGAGTTTTTTGCTGACCCGAATTCAACTTGACCTGAAAATTATATATATCAACCCAACCCGATCTATATATAAGCAATTTTAAAGTCCTAATTGTAAAAATATTAATTTTATATACTTAATTGTAAAAAAATAATTTTAAAGACATAATTGTAAAAAATATAAAAGGCATTATTATAAAAATCCCTAAAACTATAGGGGAATTGCACTTTGGTCTCGGGTCAACTATTTTTCACCCTAAATTCGACCCGACCTGACATTGTTTTTTACAAATAAAGAGAAAAGAATACGCCACGGTAGATTGGGTGAAATGCTCATCCTTAGGCAGAGGCATATTATACAATGGGGTGTCCAAGGTGTCCAAAAATGTTTAAGATTTTTTAATATATATATATATTATATGAAAAATATATCAAAAAATTAAAATCATTTTAAAAAGAAATTAACATCGTATAAAATATAACTGGGATCTTTTATGGAGTAGAAAATAGACATTCATCATTTGCCTCCTATCCACTTTTAATAAAATATGAGTTAACATAAAAATTCTGATACCACAATCTAAAATTTCTAACTCCGTCCATGCATACATACATATACCTTATCTTTTTCAAGCTGCTCTTTGAGTGACAACTGAGGACCAAGATCCAATTCTTTCTCAGGTTTCAACATGCAATCATCTTCTTCATCAACCTCATTATCATCTTCTCCATGGTGATCAACATCGCTCTTTTCCTCACTATCATCAACAAATTCTTCATTGTTTCTTTCATTTTTCTTAAAACCGTCTTGTTTGGATGCTGAGAAAAGTCTTACAGCAGCTGACATCCTTCTTTCTTTTCTTCTCTGTGAGGCTATCTCCAAGGAAAGCATTTAATATATAGTGTGGGAAGTAAAGAAGGAAGAAGCTTCACATTCAAAGTTAGTTATGTGGGGTTGAAATTGCACCAAATTTATATAATTTTAACAAAGAATTTATGGATTCTCATTGATGATTATTGCTTCTATTTTTTATGTCCATAAACATAAACATGGCTTGGTTGAGATGAGAAAAGGAAATTGGGATTAATTCATGACATAAGACCTGACATGAAAGGCAGTTGGAACAAAAGGATGATAATTTAAAGTTTGAATCACAAAAGTTTCTATAATTAGGGCCAAGTTAGTTTCAAGTTTCCATTTATATCACATCTAAATTATTTTTTAAAAAAATAGTAATTTAGAACCTTTGGAGGGTCCTAGTGGCAAAAGATGGTGTATTCTATCAAGAAGACCAGAGTTCGAGCACAATATGTGCACAGTGTGTGCGTTATTAAATGTCTAAGAAAATTAAACAGATACAACTAGGTAACTACGCCAGCATATTAAAAAAATAGTAATTTGTTTTATATAGATTTTCACCATCACAAGCTTGGGAGGGGAGAGATTATCCGGACTCTGATCTATGATATTAACATACAACAATCTTACCACTTTGAGTATAATTATGTTGGTATTTTATATAGATTTTAAAATAATATTTTTTGTGTCGTTTTGATATTGTCATTAAAATTATTATTAGTATGTATTTAGAATAAGAAAAAAATGTTTTATGCACCGGTGATGAAAATTTGTTTTTCACAATCGCCTAGTTTTTAAGATTTAGAGTTTAGGGCTTGGGTTTTAGTATTTTGGTTAGGTTTAAGGTTTGAGAATATATTTTTATGTGTTTAGAGTTTATGGTTTAGAATTTAAGGGTTAGGAACACTAAAAGGGATATGTAATAGCTTTAGAAGCTCGCTTGTGGGAAAAAAAACTTTCCACTAACGGTGCATCAAATTATTACACTTTAGAATTAATGGTTCTTGAAAGTTGAGGGATTAAATTAAGGGATAAAGTAACATCTTGAACTTGGTCATTTTTCAATTTGGTCCATAAAATTCTTTTTTATTTATATTAATCTCGAAACTTGACAATTTTTCTTAACTTAGATTCCGTCGCACATTTTAGTCATTAACGAAATTCAAGTTTTTAGAGACCAAATTGAAAAAAAAAAGATTATCAAGTTCCGACAGTAATGTAGACAAAAAAATTCTAACACCAAATTGGTAAAATTTACCAAGTTGAGGACTAATGTGCACCCAATAAAATTAAAAATCAAATTAAGAAAAATTATAAATTCGAAAGTTTATCTCTTAGATTAATAATCATGGGCTTGAAATTAAGAAGTGGTTGGACTTTGGGGGTCCAAACATTACCTTGATGTGGCTATGGCACAGTGGTTATGGTTGGACCAGCCGACCAGCTCTTCTGAATGCCCCACTGATTCATACTTGCTTAGAACTCCACTCTCTACCAAAACTTGAAAATTATCTAATCCTATTCCACATATTATTTATTTCTTCATTTCATCTCTTGAATTCGTAGATGGTTGGTATACTTAAATTCGTCAAATCAATGAAAACTATAAAAGATAAAAAAGACTCGAATTTTAAATTTATGAATGTTAATATTCTACCATTAATCGTATATAATTATTAAATTCAAATATATAATCAGTCAGCTTCAAATTATACTTGCATTCGAATTTCATCTGAACTCATGATAAGGATGTCAATCACGTGAGACGGATGCTGAAAGTGCTCTTTCCACCCATTCTCGTCAAAAGTTTTTTTTATCATCTTCTCTTCGTGATCCGCAAGACTAAAACTATCTTTGTTCTACCATCTATATTCTTAAGACGGGTGCGGACACACCCTCTCATATCCATACCCACTTAAAATGTTCATATCCACCACTTACGGTGGGTACAATTTTAAATCTACGCCCGCCTACACGGGTACATTATCAAATTTATCCCCGCACCATTACCTAACTGGACATCCACCACCCAATTCGTACCCGCCTATATTAGCCTACAAGCAGCCACTAATATCAAATTATATAAAAATAAACCATAGACTTTTGTAAAGAAGAGTAAAACTTCGCATACTTTATTGATTGATCAAGTGTATATATATACGACATTTATACCTGTATAAATTTAACTACAACTAACTATCTAACAATAGTTAACTTAAATAAACCACATTTTCACTAGTATAAATTCTACTTAGCTATAGCTAACTAACTAACTATAGCTAACTTAACTAAAGCATATTTACACTCGTATAAATTCTTCTTAACCACACATATTATAAATTTACAACATGATTAATTCAAGCTCGATCATAAAACCATAAGTTCAAGTTCGGTCATAAACTATCATTTTTCAAACTAAATTAGTTGAGTTCAAAGTCTACAAACTTAAGGATAAGCGTAGATTTTAAAACAAACCAAGATCTTAGTACATAAAACACCACAATAAAAGATATAATCAAAATCTACAAACATAAATGGTCCAAAATTCATATGGCGGGTAGTTAGTGGGCGGGCGGATACGGGCAGATATGGTGTGGGTAAGGTCTCAAATCCATCACCTGCCCACTATCCACGGCGAATATGACTTTTTATATCCACATCCGCCTACTACCCAGCAAACTCATACCACCCCACCCTAACTGAGGTGGGTGTGGTGTGAAATCCGCAAAACTGTACCCTTCTGCCATCCTTACTCAAGACCGATGTAATCTCCGTTATACCCTCCTGCAACCCACATAATATAATATATTTATAAATATCATTTAAATAAATGATAATTATTTGATACACTAGCGGTGAAAAGTTTTAGTTTTCACAAGCGCCTTAGTTTTAGGGTTTGGAGACTTAGTTTAAAATGTAGGGTTTAGGGGTTTATGTTTAGTAGTTTAGAATTTAGTGACTGTGAATAGAATTTAAGGTTTAGGGTTAGAATTTAGGGTTTATAGGTTAAAATCTAAATCTCATCATGTTACTTAAAACTAAACTCTAAACCCTAAATCTTAACCCTAAACCCTAGATTCTAATCATTACACGTAAATTCTAAACCCCTACCCCTAAGCCCTACACTTTAAACTGAGTCCATAAACACTAAAATTAAGGAGCTTGTGGAAACTAAAAGTTTTCACCTCCAGTGTATTGAATATAAATCCTTAAATAAATATAAACCAACTTTTTATGAAAAAGTATAAAATATTTGTCTTTTGTACTCCCAGTATATATGCGGTATTATTTTAACTGTTACCATTAGGGGTGTTCAAAAATACCCGACCCGACTACCCAATTTAAAATAACCGGGTATTAAAATGAAAATACCCGATTTTTTCGGGCCGAGTACCCGACCCGTGAAAAACTATGGGTAGTTGGGTCGGGGCCGGGCCTAAATTTTTTATATCCGGGTACCCGACCTGACCCGGTATTTTTATTATATATATTTTTACTTTTAAATTTTATTTTTATTCTAAGTTATTATTTTTACTCTAATCCCTAATTTTTTTTTTATACTTGTATTATATACTTTTAAAATTATCAAAAATATTTATATCGATTTACCAATATGAGATTCGAAGGAAAAAATATGATCCATAGGATGAGCTACACAATATGATTGACATTAAACATGAGTGGCAAAATTGAAGTAGTATGATTGTATTTTAAATCAATGTGAGAAAATAGAACATAAATTACGAATAACATGCACACTCCAAGTTATACAGTATGATTGTCATCAAACATAATCTATAGAATGAGCTACTGTAAGTTACTTTTTTAACTACATAGAATTATTTTTTTATTTTTTTGACACCATACAGTCATCAAATATTGGAGACAGTGTTGATAAATATTATGGGGTCCATCTACCACCTAGAATTATTTTTTATTGTCATCAAATATTTAGCTACTGTAAGTTTTACAGTATGGTTGTCCCATACAGTCTGTAACTATACAGTACATACTACATAGAATTATTTTTAACTACATAGTAAACCATGCAACTTCGAATCATTAATTTTTGTATTATGAAATTTTAAATTTTATGTGTTTGTTATGTGATTTTTTTATTTTTAAAATTTTCAATAATATTAAAAAAAATAAATAGGGTACCCGGTACCCGAATTAACGGGTACCTGATTTGCGGGTACCCAGTTTATATGGGCTGGATAACGGGCCGAGGTTGTGGTACCCGAATTCCCAGGTATCCGGATATGAACACCCCTAGTTACCATTAAGAAATGTTGTAACCCTTTAATCAGTAAATTAAAATATAATTTCAACGTGAATTAAAATTGAGAAAGCAAAGGAATAATTCATGAATGTGTGTTAAAATTGAATAAGAAAGTTAAACCCAAAAAATTGAATAAGAATTGAGAAACGGTGAATGTGAATTGAGTGCTCTCATTTAAAAAATAATAATAAACGTTAGTTGAGTGTTATTAAAATTACTTGTTTAACTAACGTTAGTTATTTTGTCCTTTTATCTATGTTAGTGTCAATTATTTTATCATCCTAAATAAAATATTAAAAAAATAAAATGGAAAAAGTGATAAATATAAATAAATATATTTTAATTATTAAAAAGTATTAATTTTATAAAAAAGTATTTAAAAATATAAACAAATTTGACAAAAAGACAAAATAACTAACGCTTAACAAATCCATTACATTTGTGGTCAATTGATTCAACTTAAAAGAAAATTGACGACCAAAAACCAAAAAAGTTAAAAAAAATTAGAATTTCATTTCGAAAAGTGCAAGGACCAAAAATGTAGGTGTACGTTTAGGTAGAGAAATTATATTATAGGCTCGACTCGCTATGTCATCATTTATGGTCTTAATTAATAAAAATCATTTATTTTATAAAATTGTTCATGTTATTTTTTTATCAAGTGAATCTTAACTTGGTAAAAAATATTTTTTAATTTAATTTATAGTAAATATGAGTGAAGATTCACTTGGTAAAAAAATGACATGGAAAAAAATTAATGAAATAGATGATTTTTATTAGTCGAGATCATAGATGACGTAGCGAGCTTGTTCACTTGGTAAAAAATGTTTTTTTTTAATTTAATTTATAGTAAATATGAGTGAAGATTTACTTGGTAAAAAATGACATGGAAAAAAATTAATGAAATAGATTATTTTTATTAGTCGAGATCATAGATGACGTAGCGAGCTTGTTCACTTGGTAAAAAATGTTTTTTTTAATTTAATTTATATTTTAATTTAATTTATAGTAAATATGAGTGAAGATTCACTTGGTAAAAAAATGACATGGAAAAAAATTAATGAAATAGATGATTTTTATTAGTCGAGATCATAGATGACGTAGTGAGCTTGTTCACTTGGTAAAAAATGTTTTTTTTAATTTAATTTACAGTAAATGTGAGTGAAGATTCACTTGATAAAAAGATAACATGAAAAAATTAATAAAATAAATGATTTTTATTGGTTGAGACCATCGATAACGTAGCGAGTCAGGCCTATGATATAATTTTTCGTTTAACTAGATTCTATAGTTGAAAATTCATAATTATTCTAATAATATACTCCATTGAAAGAAAACACAAATGTTAGCAAGAAAATTGGTTCAATGAACCCTTAATTGTCATTAATTATTATTTTATTTTAAATAAAACAACAATGTACTCATTTACTTATTTAAAAACAAATAAAAACACATAATGTCCAAGGAATTTAGATTGATCCTAAAGTTAACCTATGGCATTGAGTCATATGTGGGGCTAATTAACAACCTCACTTTCAATCAACTTTTTTAAATGTGGTGAGTTATTCCACACTTTTTTTCTTTCTTTCCATAATCAGCCAAAAAATTGTTATTTCAACAATGTAAAAAAGAAAAACAGATCAGAGGTGAAGTCAATGAAATATATAATCAAGGAAAAAATATTAGATGAACTCGACTTATCACGTTATCTGTGGTCCCAGTTAATAAAGTTTATCCATCTTTTTTTTTAAGGTGAATTTCCACCGTTTTCCTACATGTCAATAGAAAGTGGAGAAATTATATCATGAGTCTGAGAAATTATATCATGAGTCATTTTCGCTACGTCATCTATGGGACAAACTAATAAAAACTATCCATCTCATTATTTTTTTCCATGTCATATATTTTACCAAGTTAATCTTCACTCATATTTACTGTAAATCAATTTTAAAAATAATTTTTACCGAGTGAAGATCCACTCGGTAAAAATATGACATGGAAAAATAATGAGATGTGTGATTTTTATTGGTTGGTCCCATGAATGACGTGGCGGGAATGACCCATTATATAATTTATCCATGAGTCTAGCTTACAACATCAGTCATGATCTAATCCAATCAAAACCATCCATTTCGATGTTATTTTCCATATCATTAATCTAATAATATAATAACTTCCAATTTTTTTTAAATTACATGAAAAAATAGTGAAGATTCATTGGTTGGAAAAATGATAGGAGAAAAAAATGGTGAAGTAGGTGGTTTTGATTGGATGAGACCATAACTGATGTGGTAAGTCATGCCCATAATATGATTTTTCATAGGAAGTGGATAGTTATTCGAAAGTTAAAATAAGATGATAGACTTTATTGACTGGAACCACGAATGACATGATGAACCGGGTCCTTATAATAATTTTTCATAATCAAGTAATTAAAACTTCAAATATCATTAATTACAAATAATATTTTAAAATGTATAAAATCGGTTTTTATCCGGCTCAATCCGATCTTTTAATTTCTATTACTAATTAAACCGGATTTATATTAGTTCGACTAATAATAGGTAATCGAACTAGACAGACCGTCGATTCTCGATTAAGTCGACATATCCTTTTCTTAATCCATGCATTTCAGATTAGATTGGGGCAACATTTAGATGAAGTAATTCATTGACTCAACTTTGCAAATATAGATTTGGGTATGGTCTTACACAAACACAACCTACTTCTTCTGTGGTTTTTTCCATATATTTGTAAAATTCGAACTCGTACTCATCTGAATATTTGTCGAACAAATATGATAGATAAGAAGAAAAATAACAAGTTCGGGTACCATTCGAAAGATGTACTTAAATTGCTTGTTTCACAAACATTTGCTTCATTATCCCTGGAATACACAATCCCAACATAACAAACTTAGATAAAATGCTACAAACTTAGTGATCTATCATCACAACAGCAGACTTATTAATACTTTTGGCATACTATTATTCTCTGGAAACAGAATAGAGACTCGATGTGGTGGTTTCGAAACACGTTACATTTAAGTTTAAGACCGTACCTAGCCGTGGAGAATTCATCAAATATGGTGGTGGCAAGAGGCGTACTCATTCAGGGTTTCCATGAAGACAATGGAGGAGTTTCGGATTCGTTGTGGGTAGCAATGTTGCCACCATATCTATCTCCTTTCACAGTATCCGCTGAAGCAATGGATTCGAGCTCGGACATCTCTTCGGGTGTTAGTTTCACGGACAGAGCTCCGACGTTCTGGTTGAAGTTTTCTATTTTGGTGGTTCCAGGAATGGGGCAAACATCATTTCCTTGGTGATGGACCCAGGCCAATGCAAGCTGTGATGCGGTGCACCCTTTCTTCGCCGCTATCTCGTTAACTTGATTGTAAAGGCGTTGGTTGTGTTCCATATTTTCAGGCCAGAACCTTGGAAAACTCTGTGTAAAAAAAATTTGCAGATTTTCATTCAAATTATTGGGTCATCGAAGTAATGATAACCAAAAACCAGACTATTAGCAAATAACACATGCAGTAATGAGTGTTTGGCTGATGAGAAAATATTCAGTAGGCTGTGAAAGAAAAACTACAAACCACCATCCTGGCGTCATCATTGGAAAAAGTTTCCACAATTTTAGGCCCTGCTGCAAAGAACCCTCTCCCAAGGGGACTGTAAGCAACAATCCAAATCCCAAGTTCCCTATAAAATTGAAAAGAAAAGAAATCTCATTAAACTAAAGAATTCCCACACTTATTTTAAATTTGTTTAAATCTTATGAATAAACAAACCTGCAAGTCGGAATAATGTCAGCTTCAACATCTCTAGACCACAAAGACCACTCTAACTGCACAGCATAGGATGCACCGCGTGCGCCCTCCGAATCGTCGAAGCCGACGCCTCAGACAAACCTATGTACTTCACTTTACCTTCTTCAACTAGTTTCTTAAGCTCCCCAATCTGAGTCAAAAAAACCATTAACATTCCGTGTGACATTAATACAAACACTATCAATTATAAGAGCATCAAACAAAGGTACCACAAGAGACAAACCGTGACTTCAATGGGAAGACCGGTATCAATCCGATGCTGATAATAAAGATCGATACAATCGACGCCGAGTCGTTTCAAGCTACCTTCGCAACAAGCTCTAACATAAGCAGGGTCACCACGGGCGTGGATTTTGCCATTGGTAGAATATATACCGAACTTTGTAGCTAATTCAACCCTTTCTCGAACACCGTCTTTCAACGCCTCCCCGAGGAGGATTTCATTGGTGTGAGGACCGTAAAAATCGGAGGTGTCGAGAAGGGTAACCCCAGAATCGATGGCGTGATGGATGAGCGCAATCATGTGGATTCGGGCTTTGGGGGGCCGTAGAAAGCTGACATCCCCATGCAACCGAGGCCTTGATCTGAGACTTCGAGGCCCTGAGAACCCAGCTTGATCCTCCCCACTTTTGTGGTCGCCATGTTTTTGATGTTTTCACTGAATCAGCTGTAGATTTCAAGGAATTTGTTTGTGGTGATGAAGAAGGAAGGTTTCGGTACTCTTATATAGTAGGTGGAATGGGAAAGTGGGGATGGAGAATCGTTAAACATCCATGTTCATAAAAATCCAATACATTCCCTTAATTAGTAAATTGTTACAAACAGGATTGAAATTTTAATAATTCAATGATTTGTTTGTAATAATTTATTAATTAACTGATTTATTTATAATTAAAATGTCTTGAATTATAAAATAAAATATAAAAATGATGATAAATTTAAGAAAAAAATATTTGATGCTGTAAACTTTAGGGGTTTATGGTTTTATGGTTAAAATTTAACGTTTATGATTTATGGTTTAGAGATTTAAAATTAAAGATTTATATTTTCAAGTTTTAAAATCTAAATAAATATACTTGTGAATAAAAAATTTCCATTATTTATGCATTAAATATTAACTCATTTAAGAATATAGCGATGCCAAAATTTATATAAAATATAATATTTTAAAAACAATTATCACCTAAAAATACGTAAATAAAAAAATGACATACAAAAAAGAATAATCAAAGCAAGGCATGACCAAAAAGAAACACAGTACGAGCACCAAAAAATGTCAAATCCATATGAACTTAAACTAGAAGCCAATTAAGAATTATATAATTATGAAATGAAACTTTTTTGATAAATAAAGTTTATTAATTTTAGAGTTTAGAGTTTAAGATTTAGAGATTTATGTTGTATGGTTTAAAATTTGTAATTTAAGGCTAGAGTTTATGGTTTAGGTTTAGAAATTTATATTTTATATTTTAAAAAAGGGTTGTGAAATATTTTTATGCAAACTTATATATTAAAATATAAGAAAATTTTACACCGCTTGAAGATTAAAAATCTCAAAGACTCAACATATAGTTATAAATTATTTAAAATAAAATTTCAATTAAATTATTCTTCATATATATTATATTTTTAATTTTTTAAATAATTAGATTAAATGTCAACCTTAGTCAATTTAAAAAATAAAAACCCTAAACCCAAAATCATAAACCCAAAACTATAAATCCAAAACCCTAAACCTAAAACCCTAAACTCTAAATTCAAATATTAGGTTTATGGTTTAGAGTTTAGGGCTTTAAGTTTATGGTTTATGGTTTAAGGTTTATGTTTTGGTGTTTAGGGTTTTGGGTTTTTTAAATTGACTAAGGTTGATATTTGATTCAATTATTTAAAAAAATTAAAAATTAAAAAATAATATATATAATAATAATTTAATTAAAATTTTATTTTAAATAATTTATACTTATATGTTTAGTTCTTTAGATTTTTAATCTTTATAAATTAATTTAATAGTATTTAGCGATATTCACCGTTAGTGGTGTTTAACGATGTTCGTCGAGCATAGTAGACTCATCCATAACTCATTATAAAATGAGAAAAACACAAAATATAATATGAATACACGAATTTAAACCATTAGTGAAGAAAAATGGTTGAATTAAATACGATAAATTTGATCGATTCAAAATTTTAATCCTGATTATTAATTTTGGACATTACATAAATTTAAAATAAAGATTATTCTGTTTGGTAGGTCTTTAGATAACTGTGCATCTGTACATTCTTCCCTTTTATATAGCGTGGGAATTTATTTATGGCATATTTTTGCAAGTGTCCTTAGATTCTTGTAACATATTCTACTTTACTTGGATTATAAAATACTCACATTATTCAAAAAAAAGTTTCTTTTTAAAAATAAAATTATCAGTTTCTTTTTAAATATCGTTACCACCAATATATTAAATATACTTTTTTTAAATTATCAATATATCAAATAATTATCCTTTCTAAATTTCTCAAAATATATATGTCACCATTAATTTTTAATAAGGATTATTATCCTATATACTGGTAGTGGAAAACAAAGTTTTCATAAACGGGGTTATTTAGAGTTTAGAAGTTATGAGTTTAGATTGTAGGGTTTAAAATTTAAGATTTATAGTTAGAATTAAATATTTAGGGTTTGTGGTTAAATTTTTAAGTTTTAAAATTAAAATTTTAGATTTTAAATTTAAACTTCAAAACCAATATGTTTGTGTAAATTTTTTTTACACTAACAGTGTATTAAATATTAATTATTTTAATAATAGTAGCCGCCGGAATATCAAATGGAAAGGTGGGAAAAGGGAATGAATCTTGAAAGCCATCGTGGTTAAAAAGAATAGATAATTGTCTGTTTAATATATAAATTATAGGTTAAAACTTTGATATACAGATTGTGTAAAATTAATTTATACAAGTTTGTATATTTACACTATAAAAATTTAAATCCTAAATTTCTAATATTAACTCTAAAAAACTAAACTTTAAACCATATGCACTAAATTCTAAACACTAATCTTAAATTCTAAACTATACAACCTAAATCCCTAAACCTTAAACCCTAAACTAAAACCTTAACCCCTAAAACTAACAAGAACGTATAAACTAAAGTTTACTCGACCTATGTATTAAAGTTTTTTTTCCTAAATTATACTCGATTATTTAATATCTTATAAATTGTTTTTATCTCAATTTTTATATAAAGTATTTTATCGCTAATTATCTTAATATCTTCTATCACAAAACCTGACGTGATATGTATGGATAAATATAAAAAAATAGCACATTACATATTTAAAAAAAATTAAGCCATAATAACAGAGTTTAGTCGTCAATAATTTATTTTTTAAAATTTCGTTTAATCATTAAAAATAAAAATACTTACAGTTTTAAAAAATTATTCAAACTAAACAATAATTGACCTGTAAATGATATTAAAAAAATTATTTTCATCCGAATTATCACTCTTCGTTAACAACCGTTTATTATTACCATAATCGAACATTATCTCTGAAAAAAAAGACACCAAAAAAAAACTTTTCCTTCTTTCTTATTTATAATATTTGAATATTTTAATTTCGAAATTAAAGTCGAAGTTTGAAGACTAACATGGACATGGAGCTTATTTTATACCAAGTCAAGCAACTTAATTAAGCAATTTTGACTGTTTGGAATTTTGTTTTGAATTGAGTTCAAATGTTAAAAGTAAAATTTGATTTGGCTTGAGTTATGTTTCAAAGTTTTGAATTTAAATTTTGATTAGATAATCATTAGATTGATTTAATTAAGGTTTAATGATAGTTTAGTCCTTGAACCTTTAAAAAACTGATTTTATTCCTTAAACGTTTTCCCCTCAAATTTTTATTTTTTTTTTTATGAAATTGAACCTCCTGATGAAAAAATAAATGTTTAACTAACGTTAGTTATTTTGTTCTTTTATCAATGTTGATATCAACTATTTTTTTTCTTTTTGAGTAAAATATTCGAAAATGATAAAATATTTAAAAATTGTAATAAATATAAATAAATATGTTTAGATTATCACGAACCGTAAATTTTATAAGCAGTATTTAAAAATGGTGAAAAATTGAAAAAAAATAAAATAATTGATGCCGAATTTAACAAAACTGTTATTTTTTTCATCAATTGATTCAATTTGATAAAAAAATAAAAGTTCGACGATAAAAAATAAAATCAAAAAATAAAGTCACTTTTTTTATAAATACGAGGGTGCAAATGTTCAATTGGATCAGGATACACGTCAATACTAACGTCACACTGGATAGTTTACCTTTATTATTACTTTTAAATAAAACAACATTATTTATTTATATTAAATATAAATTAAAAATACATAGATCGTAAATAATTTGTTGAGCCAAAAATAGAGATTTGCATTGTTAAATCTACTAATTTAGATATTTAGTAAATAGCGGATTGAGGTAAAATTTCTCATTTTAAAAAAATTCCTAAAATGAGCTTTTTGAGTTAGAAGTTTGAATAAAAAAATTGTATGAATTCTTTTGTCATTGATAATTATAAAAAATTTCTCTAAATAACTAATAAAATTAAAAAATATAAATAAAAAATTAATATATAAATTAATATATACATCTAAATTTAATAATTTAAAAATTTTATATTCAAAATATAATTTCATAATTAATATATTAATATATACATCTAAATTTAATAATTATTAAAATTATATTAGAAAGATAATTTCACAAATAAGAAATTAATGCATACATCTTTCATATATGCTTAGTAATAATGTTAAAAAATTATTTTTTATAACCTAATTAATATTAATAGATACAAAATATTTATAATTAATAAATTATTCAAACAAATATTGAATATAGTAATGTCTTTATATATCATTTTACTTGTTCAAATAATCAAATAACTATAAGCTATCAAATAATTTTGCTAAATATTTTTATATAATCTATTAATATAATACGCTAATCAAATTAATTAATATTATCGGCTAATATATTCTACTATAGTTATTTGCCAGATAATTTCATAATGTTTAAGTGATTTAGATTGATCCTGTAGTTCACCTATGGCACTGACTCATGTGTGGGGCTAATAACCCCACTTTCAATCAACTTTTTTTTCAATGTGGTGAATTATTCCACACCATTATTTATTTATTTATTGCTTTCCATAATCAATCAAAACATGTTATTTTCAATTATGTAAAAAAAATAAAATCGAATTAAAGATTAAGTCAATCAAATATATGATCAATTAATGATTTCTTTTAATTAAGATTTATTAATCGATCAAGTAATTAAAAATACATATGTTGTTTTATTTTATATAAGTTCGAGTCTTAATATTTATCTTTAAAATGTAAAAGCTTTATACTTAATAAAAAAAGGTTTAAAGGCTCATTTACTCCATAAACTATGCATTTTTTTTCGAACAGCTTTCTAAAGTATTTTTTGAAAAGTTTTGCCGTCTTAACTAAAAATCGTGACCCCATATAACTCTTATATTAATCTCTGTTAAAAAATTCTCACGGATCAATCAAAACATATTACGTGTTATTTTATTAAAAAAATAAGTGTGACTTAAATAAAAGTGATAAGCTGCACATTAAGTATCCAACAAATAAACTTCATCACCAACTCCTTAATCTCCCAATTCATCCTCATTTCCCTCCTCCTCTTCTGATCATCATCACTGCAGAGAATCAAGGGGCCAGAGAATACCAAAACGCTTACTAAAAAAAGCAGTTGTTATGCCTATAAAATCCCAAGTCTAGCTATGACACTGACCATGAACTCTGAGTAACGTCATTTCACTACTCCTTGAAATGGGAGACTGCAGGGGTGAAGCCAAAACTTTCTGCGGGTGAATAAGTTGTTTTGGAGTTATGATGATCGGAAGAGGAGAAAGAAAATGAGGATGAATGGGAGATTGAAGGTGTTGGTGATGAAGATTATTTGTTGAATACTTAATGTGTAATTTATTTTTTATTTAAGTCATATTTATTCTTTTTGTTTAAAAAATAACACGTGATACATTTTGATTGGTCAGTGAAAATTATTTAACAGCGTCTAACAGAGGAATTATATGGAATTACAATTTTTAGTTAAGGGGACAAAACGTTTCAAAAAATACTTTTAAGGAGTTATTCGGAAAAAAATGTACAATTTAAGGGCAAATGAGCTTTTAAGCCAAGAAAAATATTTTTTTAACGGGTTCAATCCTCCTATCTTTTATTACCAATTAAATCAATTTTATATTAGTTCTATTTAAGGGTGCTAATTGAGTTGAATAACTCGAAAAATGGTTTAAGCTCGACTCGAGTTCGACTTGAGATCTTAACGAGTAGAATCGAGTAAGACCCAATTTGACTCGATAAATTCACGAGCAGTTTGTTATTTTTTTATAATTTTTTATTTTTTGGGTGGCTACCTTAAAAAATTATGTTCTAAAAAGTTTAAATGCTAATTAAAAACTCTAGAAAAGTGCAATGACTTGCTAGGTAATTTACTCATAAAATATTTAATTATACATTTTCAAAACGTTTCGTATTTCTCGATACTTAAAAAAGTTAATTATATTAGTAAGGAATTAAATTTTAATAATTAACTTTTTTTATTAAAGTCTTTTTTTATAATTAGGATAAAGTTCACAAATGACAACTGAACTCTGGTCAATTAATCAATTTGGTAATCAAACTTTCAATTGCTTCTAAGTTACCATTAAACTTTTATTTTTGCTTCAATGTTATCACTGACCCATTAACAGCCGCTAACATCCATTAAAATATTTTGTATAATAATACATTTAGTCCTCAACATTTGCACATTCAAACAATTTAGTCTTAATTAAAATAATAATAATAACTTTAAACTTAAACCTCAAAACCCAAACCCCAACCTTTCATTAGCATTGCAGTGATGCTGCCACTACTCAAATAAAGTTTTTACTCAAATAAATTTCAAGTAAAGTTTGAATCGTAAAATAGGTCTTGTAAACTCGAATAACTCAAAAAAAATTTACTTGACTCGATCGAACGTTCAACCCTACTTGCTTTGGCACTATGCGATTTAACTAAAAAAGAAATGGGTTACATTAATGTGCAAATATTAAGGGATTAATTTATCATTATTCATTATACGTATAAAATTTCGGTATACATTATATGTCACTCAATTAAAGTATTGTTACAAATAGGTCAATGGTTGTTAAATATTAGACGAGAATAGTGATGTGACTAGATATAACAACTTTAATCCTCAAAATTTATATAGACTATTAATTTGGTTCTAATTCGAAATATATCAATAAATTTATTTTTTATATTTAAAAAAATCATCCTTAGTACTTGTTCTTCTCCTAAATTGATTGTTCCTCTCTCATAAATGTTTATATTACTTTCATGGTATAATTATAGTATAATAGTAATTTGTTACTACTTTATGAGAGAATGTCGATATTCAGCTATTGTTTTAATTCGATGGGCTCATTTACTTTGATAGTATCACAAAATACCAGTTTGATAGAATTTTAAATATGAAAGGTTAAATTTATTGAATTATTTTAAATTATGACAAAATTAATAGAATATATAAGTGTTGAGAACTAAAAATATTATTATACAATGCCACGTTATACATTCGTTTTATTTTTAACAACAAAATAACATATTTGTAATAATCAAATAACTTGTATATAATTTATTTTAAAAATAATTTATTTATTATCAAATTTATAATTAAATGACTGTATGTTGAGTTTATCTTAAAATTTTTATGATTAATTTTTTAATAGTTTTAAGTTTAAATTTTTTTTTGAAAATTAAGTTTAATTCTTAAGAGTTCACTAAATTTTCTAAAAAATTGGTAAGATTTTTTTTGAAGGCTTATGCCAACAAAAGATGACTCTTGGATCTCCATATCTTCAAACTTCCTTATTCTCCCTACCAATGTCTAGTCGAATTCCGATATAGTTTTTAATCAAATCTCATACTTTCTCAACAAATTACCATCTTTCTATTTTAATTTCCACCATGAAAGAATCTTCCCTATTTACCATCAGAAAAAACCCTCCATTAATATCAAGATGTTGCTTTTGTTCTTCATCTTCTCCGTCTGCTTCAAGCCTGCTTCCTATTTTCATTGCCTCATCGTCTTCTTGAATGTTTGGTTTTCCTCTCAAAACCATTTCCCAAATTTCCCATTTTTCCTCATCCTCTACTTCCATTGTTCTTGTTGTTTTAATCTTCTTAGGTCTTCAAAACTAATGGGAAAAAAGCTTGTAATTTTATGTACTTCTCAGCAAAGTTCATCTTCCAGACTGCTTTTGGGACTGTAATTTAAACTGGGTTCCTTCCCGTTTCGATTCTCATTGAGTTATATCCCACTCCATATACCCACTGTTTGTTTCTGAACGTACGGTTCGTTTCTCGGCATTTTCTTTGCAGCTAAAACATGGATTGTGATGCTGATGATGATGGTGAAGCTAAAGCAGATTCCAAGCCCTTTTCAATAAGGTGGATTTTCCCATTTTTCAATGCCTTATTATGTTTCTTTTATATCATTATTTCATGGTGTACTTAATCTTTATTGCTATTTATGATTTGTTCATGCGTGTCTCATTGGTATTTAGATTGTTATATATATGTATATATATGATTTGGAGCTTATCTATAATAGCTTATGTTGAATTGAAACCATCAAGATTTCTTCAGCTTGTTTTTGAACAAATGGTTGTTCTTTTACTAGACTTCGGTTTTCGTTGTTTTACATGAAACTAAACATTTGCTTGCAGTATAAATCTTGATTAAGTTTTTGAAAATTTAGTAGTTTCCTAGTTGCTGATGAACTCTGTTCTATTATCATCTATGATTCTTCTATTAAATGCTTGTTTTTTAATGTTTTGGAGCAGTGTATTTTTCAACATGTTCATAGTGTTACTTTTAGGTTTCTGTACTTTAATTTACTGCTTTGTTTCTTGTTGTATGATTTTCAGCAATGCATGATAACTAATTCAATTAGGGAATTCAATGAATGAACTACTACAAATTCAGGTTTTATCAACATTTAATGGCGGTGTTAGATTAAAAAACCGCCACCAACTTCCGTTTTTTTTTCAATGAGCAGCGGTTTTGTCAAAAATGCCGATGTTTGTAACAAATAATCTTGTTTCTCAGACAGTTTGTTGCTGATACTAGGAGGAAAGGTGTTATCCATTGTTGGCCATTTCCGAAGAAATACTTGGAAGTTTGTCTGAAATATGGTATTAGCAATGTGTTGCCACCCTTTGAGTCATGTATTAATCCATCAACTCAGGTGACGAATGAGAACGTAGGCTGGACATGTTCCGATCGACAATGTAAAGATCAAGTTTCCTTCGAAAATAAGGTGATTTTGCAAGAAAAATTGATCAAAGATGAGTGTAATTGTAACTATGATGAGATGCTACCAAAAGCCCCCTGCCATGAGAGCAACTTAAGTTTCGATTACACTTCCAACATCACAGTTCCGGTAAATCCAGTATTTAGTTCCGTAAAAGGCCCTCACCTCGATGCTCAGCAGAGGATCAAAACGGTTTCCCCCAAGCGTATGATACACAAGCAAAGAAAGCGTAAAGGGAGGCGAAAGAAACGGTTGATGTCGGATATTTTAGCAAGAGCGAAACCATGTACTTTGGACGATTGCTATAGAATCAGATGCAACTCAATAAACCTCTCTAATGATGGTAATGATGAAGCCAATGATGATAATTTGTCAAGCAAAAATGTTAGACTTCTAAAGATAAAGCTTCGCGGACGCACATCCAAGCCGGTGAACGTCAATTAAGTGACATATCAGTTTTCAAGGTACATCATTTTCTGCTATAATTTGAACCAAATGTGAGTGTTCTTATTGAATTGTTAAAGCTTTCTAAAGTAACCTATACTGAATCTTATTGGTCGTAGGAAACTGCTGTTGTAATTTCAGTTTCAGTGTTATCTATGTTACTTGGATTCGGGTCTGCAGTTTCAGGCAACGAGTATGATTCGGCACTGGTATGTTTTACCTTCTCAATGCAAGATTAATACCTGTATCGAAATGAAGAATACCAAAATAATTCCACATAATTTGTAAGCTCCCATTGTGATAAATGATGAAGGAAACCTTATATCTTATCTATTAGCTACTTCTACTTCAATTTCTGAACCTCTCTTTTCTGCTTTTCATCATGAACATGATTTTATGCTAAGAAGTGTGATTATGTTATCCGGAACTGGGCATTATATATATACATACATACATACATACATTCTCGTGTTCAACGTGTATCTAAACTTGAGCATGGATTATGATCTTTATAGGCGTATCTAAACAATGGGATATAATGGTTCCTCGGATCATTTTGCAGGATGGACAGTTTCAAGCCATTAAATAATTTTATTTGTAAATTATAATGCATAGACTCGAATGTAAGTACCGGATCGACACATTAACTCGAATGTTTTTGAAGGATCTTTGAAGGTCCTATTCATGTATTGGACAAGTGTTAGAATGGATAATTCAAGAACAATGAAGACTGTAAGCTCAAGCAGTTTACATAAAGTTCTTCAAGTAATAGCTTATGTAGTTTTTCAGGTAGTATATATGTAATCCATATCATTAACTCTTAGGATTTATGTATTTATTAAATGAATTAATTAAAAAAATCTATCCTCTTTTTACTTAAAATTCTATTATTTTTATTTTAAACATTTTTTCAATATTTCTTAACTAAAAATAATAAAAATCAAATTGGTTATAAAATTATTTTTCTTATTATTAAATTAAAATTTATAATTGCATATGTTAAAAATAATGTATTATTTAATTATATATATATATTTTTAAAAGAAATTGTCATGTATGATAATTATATGTGTGTTTTGTCATCTCTTTTATGACATGTTACCTTTTTAATTATTTCCTAGGCAAATTTATGTTAAATATATTAAATTTAATTTTAATTCAGTTATATATATTAAACATCGAAATGAATTACTTTTCCTTTGTTTCTTTGCTTTAAAATTCTAATAACTTTAGTATATAATTAAATTAAATATAAATGATAATATTTAATTTTACTCAAAGTCTAGTATAATTTAATTAAAATTTCTTAATATTCTTTTAAAGTAATTAATTGATAATTATACTATGTACTAGCAGTGAAATAAAATTTTTTTATAAGTGTTTTAGTTTTGGGGTTTAAGGATTCAGTTTATGGTTTAGGGGTTTAGAATTTAAAAGCTGTGGTTAGAATTTATGGTTTATATGTTAAAACGCAAATATCTAACATATTACCCTAAAACTTAAACTAGCCATAAACATTAAATTTTAATTAAAACTCCTAAATTTTAAACTCTTAAACTCTAAACTGAATCTTTGAATATTAAAATTGAGATGTTTGTGAATTTTTTTTCACCATTAGTATATGAAATATTTTTCCATTAACTTTTCATTATTTCCTGATTAAAAATGAAGGGAAATGGATAAAAATAAATTGTAAATATATAAATAAGTAGGGCGTGTTTGGACATAACATACTGATAACAGGAAAATCATAATTATCATGAGTATTTATACCATATAATTTTTTTAGAAAAATCAATTCGTTAAAAATATAATTTGATTGGCGAAATATATTCTGTTAATTTTTTATTATATTTGATAATAAAAATAGTATATATATAATTATTTCAATAAAAAATTAAAATAGAAGTATCTACACAAAGAAGCAGGCACAACGCGTTGGCGTTTTCATATGGAAACCATCAATTAAAACGCCGACAAAGAAAACGTGAGGCCCAAACGCCTAGAAAATCTTTTCATAATTATCTCCACCGTCTCCTTCCACTGTTTCTTCTTTCATCTTCCTTCCCACTAAAAAAAGGAAGAAAAAATCCAAAATGCACACCCAATTTACCTAAATTTATTATTTATAAAGGAGTAAAGCAAGAACAGAGCACCCAAAGCCCAAAGCTTCCAGAGAAAACCAGGCCAAATTTCATGTAAGAATCTCCTTCTCTCCTTTCCTTCTACTGAACTCTATTTTTCTGTTCTTTTTAAGCTTTGTTTGCAGTAGAAAAATGAAAATAGAGATGTTTGTATGAAATATTCCCTTTTTTGTTTTGGGGTTTAAGGATTTTGGGTTCTTGTTCTTTTGTGTGAATTCTAGGAATACCCTTTGGCTCCAATCTTCCCTTTAGAATTTCAAAATGATTTTTTTATTTTATAATTTCCCCCCTTTTTAGTAACAATTAGATATTTTGCAGTTGAATGCATATATAGCATGTCCTATCAGGAAGCAGAGGGTTTTTATTACATGGATGAAGATTTTGTCGATGACATGGATGAAGACAACTATGGCAGTGCTGGTGGAGACATGGACGCTGATGAATATGACATGGTTTGTTTTGCCTTTTGTGTGTGTTTGTATATATATGTTGTTGCTAATAATTATTTGTATAATTGGATGATGATGTTCATCACTTCGTACTATGTACTTTGAGCAGCTGACCAGGGTGACCGATACATCTTCCGCCCAAGCACGAAAGGGGAAAGACATACAGGGGATTCCGTGGGAACAATTGAGCATAATTAGGGAAAAGTATAGGCTGACAAGGCTTGAACAGTATAAGAATTACGAGAATATCCCTTCCTCGGGTGAAGCTGTCGACAAGGTTTGTTTCGGCTCCTATCATCTCTAGTGTCTCTAAAGAGAATATAGTGTTAAGTTCTTTGGTAATTGGCATTGTTTCAGGAATGCAAGCAGATAGGAAAGGGTGGGAAATACTATGAGTTCTTCCACAACAGCAGATCGGTTAAGCCTACAATCCTCCATTTTCAGGTTCGTAAGTCAGAAAGTGTTGTGTTTTAATTTTGTTATTATCATGTATATTTGCTTTCAGAAGTTTTCGGTTTTATCGTCGAACTATGTTTTGTTCTTGGATTTCTCTTTTCCTTTTAGATGATAATACAACTTCACTGTGTTGATTATTTAAAGGCTATGCTAGATTCTTCTTTGGTATTGATTATGTTAATCAGCAGTCATTTCTCGTGTATGAGGTCGATTAGTGATGTTAACACTTGTGAACTGCACTTCTCTGTGTGCGTGTTTGTTTCATCAACTTCTAGGTCTCTCCTCTGCACACTTACATTGTCATTGTATGTTGGCAGAGTTTTATCGAAAGGGCACTTTATCCTGTATTTGTTTTAGAGGTTTGGTACATATCGTAATTATTGCAATGCAGTTGAGGGAGAGGAACATAAAGAATCATTGTTATAGCATCACATGCTTGAATGCATTGGTTTGTCTGTACATTTTCGGTAAAAGCCTAAAGGACACGTGTAGCCAACTACTACTACTTTTAGATTCAAAGCTGAGCATGTGTCTGTTTTGAATGTCTTCCCTCCACATGATGATTGTATCTAAATTTGACCTTTTCTTTTCTGGTGCTTTACTTGTTTGTACTGATTCTTAATTTTTGGAATTTATCCTACGTTAGTAAGTTGTGGAACTTGGTTTGTGATCCTTTTGTTAGAAATTAAGAGGCCTTTAGGTTTGTTTAATTGGATTTGGATTTTTCTTGGAATATCTTGTTTGGCTCAAGAGTTGATATTTGATAGCTGATACGGGTTTTATCTTTTGGGTTCTAGACTACAGTTCTTTGACTAGAATACGACAGGCTATCAATATGCTCACTAATATTCTATTGATCAATAAATTACAGCTTTCCTGCAGTTATACTCGATTTTGCAGTGGTGTCCACGATCAACATTAGGGTAGTGTTTGGTTCTTTCCCATGTCAAGATTCCAATGGAATGTGATTCCTAGGAATATGATTGCTAAAAATGTCTAGGAAAGCTGTTATGATCGTACCAAATTGTTACCATTGTGCGTTTCAATTGCTAGTGGAACTCGTCAAAGGGAATTTCAGACCGACTGGTTCGAGAGAATCTTAAATCTTGTAAAAAGAAATTTAATCTGACTTTATTTTTTCTATTAATTAAATTCTCTGGAAAGTGATTTTTTTCCATCGTCCAAAATGCCTCCCAAGCGTTGTGATGGCTCTAATATTGAGTTCGGATTATTTTCGACTTTTAAGATCCATTCAGTAATTGAACCCCGATGATATATTTTTGGTTTCTAGTTTGGAGAAGCATTTACGTGCAACTAGATACCTGTTATGTAAGCTTAAATAACCTATTGTGGAACGTTTTTGCAGCTCAGGAACTTGGTTTGGGCTACCTCGAAGCATGACGTTTACCTTATGTCCAATTATTCAGTTATGCATTGGTCATCCTTGTCATGCAATCTGTCCGAGGTCGTTAATTTTGCCGGGCATGTTGCACCTACTGAGGTATTATAGCTGAACAACAGAAGTACTTTTGAGGATAACAATTGCTTTAGTAATTATGTACTTACTTTCATCCGCAAACTTTTATTTCATTGTAACTAGAAACATCCGGGAAGTTTGTTAGAAGGGTTCACGAAAACTCAAATAAGCACGCTAGCAGTCAAGGATAACTTCATGGTTACAGGAGGCTTCCAAGGAGAGCTTATTTTTAAGGTAAGTTATATTTGCAGCCATTTTGTAAGATAAGTCGATTTCTTTTATTCTGTTATTTATTTCTTTTATTGATATCTTATCGATTCCATGTTCCTGATGTTGCAGCACTTGGACAGGAATGGTGTAACCTTCTGTACCCGGACAACCTATGATGATAATGCGATTACGAATGCCATCAAGATATATGACAGCTTGAGGTAGCTTGATAATTCTGGATTTGGCTGGTTTGGTTGATCGCTATAAATCTAATGAGATATGGATTGAAGTTTTGAACCTGTTTTGCAGGGGTGGCATTAATTTCATGGCCTCCAATAACGACTGTAGCGTGAGAGAATATGATACTGAGAGATTTCAACTTTTGAATCATTTCCGATTCCCTTGGCCCGTAAACGTAAGCCGTTCTAGTTGTTTCTTTGTTAACCCCTTATGTTCTATCTTATTCATGTGTATTAAAGAGAGCCAATGGCTTGGGGTCGTTTTATGGTCATTTGAAGTTAATGGAGACAAATGGTGAATTTGACTTACGGTATCTGCACTTCAAACACGATAACGGTTGTTGCTTCATAGATCTGAAAGCAAATCTAAAATAACAAAGATAGTTTCACATATTTAGCTTGATTTCTAATCGCTTGACTAAAACATGTTTATTCTGATGCAGCATACATCCATCAGCCCCGATCGCAGACTTATTACTGTTGTTGGAGATCACGTGGATGGGTTGCTTGTGGATTCGCAAAATGGAAAGGTATGAAAATAAACCATCCCTTTTCATATGTAATTTTCAGATCTTAGTAAACTGTCATTTATTCCATTTCTGACATTGATAAGAAACGAGACGGCTCACTCATTCGCTTGTTCTTTACTATTATCCTGATCCGAACTTTAACCAATGAGTTTTCGTATCCTATTTTGAACACTACGAAAGTGAAAGAGTCATATATAGTGCTACCTCTAGCGATACTGAATCCTATTTTCCGTGGTCTCAGACTGTAGCCACAGCGGTAGGTCATCGAGATTACTCTTTCTCATCAGCGTGGCACCCAGATGGACGCATATTTGCCACAGGAAACCAAGACAAGACCTGCCGGGTATGGGACATGAGAAACCTCGCATCGCCTGTCGCCACTCTTAAAGGGAACTTGGGCGCCGTACGATCGATCTTGTTCTCGTCCGATGGCCAATTCTTGGTAGTTGCTGAACCAGCAGATTTTGTTCACGTGTATAGTACAAAATCCGGTTACACAACAAGGCAAGAGATCGACTTCTTCGGGGAAATTTCCGGCGTATCGCTTAGTCCGGATGACGAATCCCTGTATATAGGAGTATGGGATAGGACGTATGCTAGCTTACTGCAGTATAACAAAAGACACAGTTACGGATACTTAGATTCCTACTTGTAAATGTCTTAATAATTGTAACCCTTCAAATAAGAGTTTGCTGTTGACAGTACAATAGTATTATTCTTGGAATGAAATGTCCATGCCCTTTAATAAGTTTGATACGATTCCCGACGTTTTTTCATGTTGCCCATTGGACGGCAATCACAAAAATATCATTTTAGGGCTCGGGAAAATTGCCTTTTAATTTATTTTTATGGGTAAGTTTATTTGATTATTTTGTTCATTATATCCTTAAAACATATAACATAATTATTAAATTTATCGAGTTGTCTTAAAATATTATTAATTTTTTTTAATAATAATAATACAACTGGAAAGGACACTGATTGGGGATGGGACATCAAGGGTGGTGGTGATTGAGGGATGAGATGGAAAAAAATAAAATATGATAGGAATATTCTAACAATTTTAATATTATACGTGATTTTTAATGAAATGTGTAATGTTATACTTCTTCCATTTTAATAAAGTTGTCACATTTGTATTCCTAATTCTGATTCTACTTAAAGGGGTTTAAAACTCATGACTAAAATAAATATAAAAAAATAAAGATAATCAGCTTTGTTAACCGACCAAATAAATTAAAATTCAGTCGAGTTGAAATGGGGGATACGGACAAATTGATAAATGTTGTGAACCCTAAATTGGGTACACATATTGTGGCCAACATTAAAAAAATGCCCATACATGTTGCTCAGCCTGACCCGTGACCATGGTTTGGATCTCGTGAACACTGGGCCCTGGGACCATCATTTCATATAGACAAAATGTACACCACTACAAGATTCGGTGAAAAATTACTTATTCCTATAATTTTAAAAAGGGGTTTTTTTTTTTAGCTATACGAACCCAGGTTGTGTATAAAAATTAATAAAATTTTATATGTAATGTTTATGTTTTTAATAAAATTTAGTCAAATGTGTAATACATAATTAATTGCAGATGTAATTAATACTCAATTAACGGAAAATGTTTTATTAATCGTAGATGTAATAATATTATAAAAATAAATAAGTTATTTATTATATTTTTAAAAATAAACTTACATATATAATGTTTTTAAAAATAAGATGTAATCATATTAAATTATAATGCATTTTATAATTTTATTTATTGATAATTAAAATGATTTTGTAATTAATTAGATTGCTGTCTTTAATAAATATTTTTTGAATAAAAATATTGAAGACAATAAAAATAAATAAAATAATAAATAGCGATCAAAGGTAAATTTGTCATAAAAATTAGGGAATAAATAGGTATTTTTGAAACTACAGGGGTCAAGTGAAATCTTCACCAAATTTATTTAAATAAACTATATCTCAAGATAAAAGTTAAAATAATAATAAATAATAGTATTTATATTTGATGAAGCATATTAAGTTACTTAACAATAAATTAAATAGTTCGATTAAAATATTTGATACACAAATTTATTTACAAGTTTGTTAATTTTAGATTTAGGACTTTAGTTTAGGGTTTATGATTTATGGGATTAGGTTTTAGGGTTTAGTTAAGTTTTGTATATAGAGTTTAGAATTTAACGTATAAAATTTTAGAGTTCAAATTTGGAGTTTTAGATTTTAATAACAATAATTATGTGATTTTTGTTATTCGGCTTGTTTAGCTCAAGTGGTACTGTGGTTTAATAACAATAATAATGTAAAAAAAATTATGTTATCAATATATTAAATAAATATATTTATATTTGGTGCACATGCGGGGAAACTAAAATTTTTTATAAGCGCCTTAGTATTAGAGCTTAATGTTTAGAATTTAGAGATGGTGGTTAGAATTTAAAAGTTAGTGTTTATGTTTTTGGGCAAAATGACGAGGGATTTAGGTTTTAACACGTAAATCTTAAATTTTACCCTTAAACCCTAAATTCTGACACTATCCCTAAATTCTAACCCCATAAACCATACACCATATAATAAATCTCTAAACGATAAAACTAAAACACTTCAAAAAATTTTAGTTTGCACCGACAATGTATACCTAAGGCCTAAAGGCCATTTATTTTGTCAACAGTGTTATGGATTTAACATACAATTAGATATAGTAACCAAATGCAAGTATATAAGGAATTATCATACAACTGTGCCTATCATATCCTATTTCCCCATATTATTGATGAATCTGAAATTATATTGAAAAAACTCTGAATTCAATAATTCTTCTAATAATTCAATAAATAATATATAATAATTGTGAAAATATATAATCGACAATTAAAAAAGGGAGGGAAGAGTGCATGAAAGGAACAAAAATCCTCATCCCTTAATTATGTCACTTTCTATGCCCTACACTAAAAAATATTAAAAAAATTAAATTCTAAATTCTAAACCTAAATTTCACATCTTAAACCCTATACGCTAAAAAATATACCCTACCCATAATTCTTTAAACTCTAACTATAAACCCAATCTTAAACCTTAAACACACTTTTTAAGTGGGGACTAAAAAACATAATTTAGAGCCAACGATTTCCATCCGCTTGAAAGAGGCATATAAAATAAATGAGACGTCAGAATTTTAACTTTAAGCTTCCAAACGAATCACAATGCTTTCGGAAAATGTGATTGTAATGCCATTTTGGACCATTTCTTTTCCAAACAAATCACAGTATTATTTTTAAAATTCGAATTTAATAATTTTCATTTAGAGTATAATATATTTTACCATTACACTAAATATTTGTCGAGTGCGTAAATGCAACTTTATAAACAAAAAATTTAATCTTTAAATTTATTAAATGTTCGGTGTAATTTGATATAAAAAAAATCCTGAAACGAAAAATTCAAACTTCAAATTTATTTGACAATATCCTTCATCCGTGTTCGATATAAAGAAAGAGATGGTAAAATTGGGATTTCTAAACCCAAAATTTATGAATGACATCATTTATGAATATCCATAATACATATCCGAAACCTTTTTGAATTAATTTAAGTTTATAAAATTACAAATTAAATATTTTTATATCGAGTTGAGTTAAATTATTTAATTTTTTCGAGTCGAATTAAATTTTGCGAACCTAATATTTTGATACTATGAAAAGTTAAAATATGGTGTCAGTGATTAAATTATGAGTTTTTAATTTAGCCCACAAAGTTTGCCCAAGTACAGGGAATGACAGCATATTTTACCGAAAAAACAAACTGTAAAACCGAGCTTCAAACTCCCAGTGGTATTGTTTGCATGAATGAACTAAATTTAAAATTCTGGAATTCATTTTCTCTTTGATTCACTGTTTTTCTCGATTCCCCAACTTTTTTTTTCTTCTCTTTATGAGCATGAACTAAAGGACGAAGCTGAAAGGAACACTCTCGCGCGAGTACTGTAATATCACTGACAAAAAAACTGCATTTCTTTAGCAAAAAACCATGCATGATTCCATTGTTTCCGTGGCAGTGCAAGCTTGATTTCAGGGTGTTTTCAAAGAACAAAAATGAAAACAATGGGGATAATGATAAAGGGTTCTTTTCATTTTCTGATTTATCTGCTTCTTAAAATGGATTTCTGCATGGGAGTCGATGAAGCTTCTTCCATTCAACTCAACGACGATGTTCTTGGCTTGATAGTGTTCAAATCAGATATCAAAGACCCTTCCTCTTATCTCCGATCCCGGAACGAAGAGATATCTCGCCTTGTTCGTGGAGATTCATCAAATGCAACCCGAACAACGGTCGAGTTTTGGAGATTTCTCTTGATGGCTTGGGATTATCGGGGAAGATCGGCAAAGGGGTTCAAAAGTTGGAGTATTTGAAGGTATTATCACTGTCTCGTAACAATTTCAGTGGGACAATTAGTCGAGCACTTGTTGTGCTTAATGGTCTCCAAAGGCTTGATCTTAGTTATAATTCTCTCTCGGGATCGATCCTGAGCTCTTTTGTTAATATGAATTCCGTTAGATTTCTCGATCTTTCTGGGAATTCTCTTTCGGGTTCAGTCCCTGTTAATTTGTTTCAATCCTGTTCATCATTGAGATTTCTTTCTTTAGCTGAGAATTCATTTGAAGACCAACTGCCAAGCACACTCTACAGATGTTCATACTTGAACAACCTTAATCTTTCCAAAAACCATTTCTCTGGTAACATTGATTTTGTTTCTGGGATTTGGTCGATGAATCGTCTTCGAGCTTTGGATCTTTCTTATAATTCATTTTCTGGGTCAGTTCCAGATGGGGTTTTAGCATTGCATTACTTGAAAAAGCTCAATTTACAGTCTAATGGCTTTTCAGGACCAATGCCTGCAGATATTGGACTATGTTCACATCTAAATTCATTGGATTTCAGCCATAATCTTTTCGACGGACCTCTTCCGGATTCTCTCCGGAGGCTAAATTCATTGGTTTTGTTCAGTTTATCGAACAATATGTTTACCGGCGAGTTTCCTCCTTGGATTGGTAACTTGAGCAGCTTGGAATATCTGGATTTCTCAGGCAACGGTTTAACTGGAAGCTTGCCATTGTCAATTGGTAATCTGAAAGCTCTAAAATATTTGAGATTGTCAAATAATAAGCTCATTGGTAGCATACCGGCTGGTTTATTTGATCTAGGATTGGAAGATATGGATCTTTCCGATAATCGGTTCAATGGTTCGATTCCGAGAGGTTCGAGTAGTCTCTTCAAGGCTCTTCGAAACTTGGATCTGTCTAGAAACAACATTGAAGGAACGATTCCTGCAGAAATGGGTCTTTTTGCCAACATGAGGTACTTGAACTTATCATGGAACAAGCTTCAGTCAAGGATACCACCAGAGCTTGGGTTGTTTCCAAACCTGACTGCGCTCGATCTCCGAGACAATGCTTTATCCGGTGATGTTCCGAGGGATATATGTGAATCTGGGAGTTTGGTTATTCTTCAATTGGATGGAAATTCATTGAGCGGGCCAATTCCGGATGAGATTGGAAACTGTTCATCATTGT